>PVIC010003720.1:0-67241 GCA_004025085.1 Thryonomys swinderianus | reverse complement strand
AAAAAAAAAAAAAAAAAAAAAAAAAAAAAAAAAAAAAAAAAAAAAAAAAAAAAAAAAAAAAAAAAAAAAAAAAAAAAAAAAAAAAAAAAAAAAAAAAAAAAAAAAAAAAAAAAAAAAAAAAAAAAAAAAAAAAAAAAAAAAAAAAAAAGAAAGAAAGAAAGAAAGAAAGAAAGAAAGAAAAAGAAAGGGAGGAAGGAAGGAAGGAAGAAACAGCTATATTGGTAAACTACATAGTTAAGAGTTAATAAGGAGACTTTGATATTATCTTAATCAGTGGAAAAAAAACAAGAGAATACACCAAATCAAATAATGCATTTTCCAGCAGGCTTATTGTTTCTGTTTTAATGTTTAAGTCTCGTATCCATTGTGAGTTTAGTTTTGTGTGTGGTGAAAGAGATAGGTCTAGCTTTAGCTTTTGGCAGGTTAAAGCCCAGTTTTTCCAGCAACATTTGTTAAAGAGGCTGTCTTTCCTCCATTGAGGATGTTTGGCTCCTTTGTTGAAGATAAAGTGGTTTAGTGTATCTGGGGCTGTGTTTGGATCTTGTAATCTATTCCACTGGTCCTCAGGTCTGTTACTTTGCCAGTACCATGCAGTTTTTATCACAGTGGCTTTATAGTAGAGTTTTAAATTGGGGATTGTAATACCCCCTGCCATGTCCTGGTTGCTTAGAATTGCTTTTGCCATTCTAGGTTTGTAAGTCACTGACACTGCCAAAAGACAACCAACAACATGGGAAAAAATCTTTACTAGCTGTTTATCAGACAAAGTGCTATTATCTACAATATATAAAGAACTTAAACAGATCAGCCTCCCCAAGATTAAAGACCCAATTCAAAAATGGGCATCTGAAATAAACAGACACTTCTCAGAGGCAGAAGTCAAAGCAGCCAAGAAACATATGAAGAAATGTTCAACATCACTGGTCATTCGAGAGATGCAAATGAAAACAACACTGAGATTTCATCTCACTCCACAAAGAATGGCTGCAATCACAAATAAAACCAATGATAAATGCTGGCTTGGCTGTAGGGAGAAGGGACCCTTCTCCACTGTTGGTGGAATTGCAGACTTGTGCAACCATTGTGGAGATCTGTGTGGAGATTTCTCAGAAAACTAGGACTAGGGGTCCCATTTGACCCAGCTATACACCTGCTAGGAGTATACCCAAAAGACTTTAAACAATCACACTGGAAAGACAGATGTACACCCTTGTTCATAGCAGCTCAGTTCGTGATAGCTCAATCTTGGAAACAACCCAAATGCCCATCAACTAGAGAGTGGATAAAGATGTGTTTTTTAAAAATAAAATGGAGTATTATTCTGCCATAAAGAATGACAAGATTGATTCATTTATGTGCAAATGGATACACCTGGAGGACACGCTAATGAGTGAAATCAATAGATCACAGATAGGCAAATACCAGGATCCTCTCGTTGACATGAGCACCTATTGGTGCAAATGAACTCTAGAAAGTATGACATTTTTTGTAGAATGGGAAATTTCCAAAGGGAATTTGGTGTGGGAATATAATGAGGGGAAGGAGTAAATATGATTCTGAAAGAAAAAAATAATAATGCATTTCCCCAAATAAATGGGAAGAAATAATTTATAGTGGTGATTCTCATTAACCAAGGTCATCTTTCAGTTGACTATGACAGAGACTCATTACAAGTCTGAAAGATGACAACAACACGAAAACCGTCATGGCAAGGAGGGTTTTGCAATGGCCACTGAACACTCCTCCTCAGTAGGTGAAGAACCCGAACATTGGGCGAATGTAAATCATGAACAGAAAACCTTGTGATATCACCTAGAAGATGATCATTCATGGAGAGAAGATGCAGCTCAATATCAATGTGGAAAAGTAGGTTTAAGATATTTTCCCAAGTTTGATCCTGTGATAGATTTTTTATTTACCCTCACTGCTCTGGGCAGTGTTAGCATTTTAAACCTGAAAATCACTTGATAGAGTAGAAAGTCCAATTTACTCATTTAAAAGATGGTGAAATGGAGGCCCAGAAAGTCTGTTAACTTGCTCAGGGTACAAACCTAGTTTGGCAATACTTTAGAAACAAAATAAAGAAGGTCTCATCTTTTCATGTGCTTATTAAATACTATGTTCAGAGCATTGTCCACATTTTCTCTTTTTGATTCTGGAAGCTTCCTGAGGTTTCCATTATCATGCACAATAATTTTTATCATTTTACTAAAGTAGAGAGAGGTTAAGTATCTTGCGCAGTGCCTTGCAGCCTAAAAATGGCAGAGTTGTTTGTACACTGACCTAACCATCGTATCTTATGATTACTGCTCCACACATTCTGTCTTTATCTAAACTTGTAGATCCTTATAGGAAAGTTCTCTAGCTGAAGAGAAATCGTTTGTGTTGTAATCAATAGTAGTCAGTGTAGCTATCTGAAAATATTCTTTAATAATAGAAGTTAAAAGGCAGCTTGAACTGGGACAGCATGGCATTAAATACCAAGGAAACATTTTCAAGTAGGATGGTAAGATTTTGTTATAATTTAGTGGAACGACCTGACTCTTAATATGTAACAGTGATTGTAAATTTAAATATAATATTCTTATCTAGAAAGTGTTTTATTCATTGTGCTTTAGGTATTAGCCAGTTCTCCATGGAAAAATCCACCACACAGCTGTGTATTCATCTGCCATATGCTGCAGTCTCTCTGAGCCAGACAAGGTAAAACCTGATTTACATTTGGCAAAAACCAGCTGCTTCTCCCAGCAAATACTGTCAACTCAGCACTAGTGTAGGTAATGGGAACTCACTAATCCAGAGATCAATGATTTGAAAATTTTGGAAAAAGTAACTAGTTGAGCAGGAAGCTATAATTTATTCAAAGAACACAACTCTGTGAAAAGTAAAAGAGCATATTTTCAGTTGTTACAATGTAAATTACAGTAAAATGAATTTCAACTAGAATCAAATTAAGAATATACTTCATTAAATTTATTATAATAAAAGTCATTTTTTTTCAGTAAAGAAGTTATAGTAATCTATAGTCCTAACAGTAAAGTTGGGTTATTGGTAGTCAGGTCAACTGTTTTATGGTACCTTCCCCAAGCTTTCTTTTCAAATGTGAATTCTTTAGTTATAATAATGACACCTCTTCATTAGTACATGCTCGCAGTATATAAAGTTTCCATTCATCTTAGGCAGTAGGTGCATCTAAATAACACAGTGTGATTCCCACGTATGGAAAGACACCTTTAAAAGGTTTGATGTACAAATCGCTGTCATAAAGTTGATCATATGCTTAAGCCTTGAGAATGAACACTGAGGAGAGAACAACTGTTTGAAATGTGGCTTGGCATATAAATGTGTGAGTGAAGTAAGTGGTTTATTCACATTCCTGTGTTTCACTTTCCACTTTCAAAATAAAAACAGCAGAGACAGGGACATAATTATGTTGCACTTGCTAGGTGCCAGGCACCATTTTAAGTACTTTCCCCATATTAACTGACATAATTTTTCAAAAACATTCTGAAGTATTAGCATTATCTTCATTTTATAGATAAGGAAGTTGATTCACAAAGTCATATAATTTTCCCTCAATTGCACTGTGTGATGGAACTAGGAGAAAGTCCAGAGTCTTTTTCTTTTTCTAAAAATTAAATGGTTGTCATTAATAGTACGTTTTCAGTACATAATGATTACATTCCTCCTGGGAAGTTGAGACATGTACATAACACATCTTAATTCTTTTTGCATCCTCTTCCTCTTCTCCCCTTCCCTTCTTCTCTTGGCTCAGAAACTTTCCTAGCCACAACTCAAAGTTACAAAACAAATATTTATACTGCATATGCATTGAATGTCTTAGCTACAGCTCATCTTTCTCAGTGGAGGTGCTGGATTGGATTATTGAAGACTTTCAAGCCAAATGAGAGAAGTCTCCTTAAATTGGCTTAGGCAAGAAAAGGAGTTTTTTTTTTTTTTTTTTTTGAGACAGGTTCTCACTTTGTAGTTCAGGCTGGCCCTCAGCTCACTATGTAGCCCAGCCAAGGCTCAAACTCAGCAATCCTCCTGCCTCTGGCTCCCAATATCTGGGATTACAGGCCTGGGCCACCATACCCAGCACTGTGGTATGTGGGACTGATTGCTGATGGGTGTGATTCACAACACCCAGTATTGTTGTATGTGGTTACTGGGGATCAAACTGGGGACCTTGTGCTTGCTAGGCAGGCACCAGAACCACTGAACTAAATCTCTGGCCCAAGGAAAGGAATTTGTTTGCTTATGGAATTTTAGGGTAGATCAGCAGAGGTAGATCTAGACACTTGGTATAAACCAGAATTGGTCCCCATTTTCCCCAATTTTTAGCTCTTATTTATTTTAATTAAAGTTATCTTTAGGAAACCCTTCAGAGCCCCAGCAATTTTAAGGAACTAACTTCAAATCTCCAGTCATTATGGATGACACCTGTAAAAATCTAAACTGAGTCCCATTGACTTTTTTTTTTTGAGACAGGGTCTTGCTTTGTAGTTCAGGCTGGCCCTGAGCTCACTATGTAGCCTAGGCAAGCTTCGAACTCAGCAATCCTCCTGTCTCTGCCTCCCGAGTGCTGGGATTATAGTCGTGAGCCACCACACCCGGCACTGTGGTATGTGGTATTGATTGCTGGTGGGCGTGAGTCACCATACCCAGCATTCTATGTGGTTACCAGGATCGAACTCAGGACCTTGCGCTTGCGAGGCAGGCACTGGAACCACTGAGCTAAATCTCCAGCCCGAGTCCCATTGATTTTGATTGGTCTATACTGGATCATGGATGATTCCTGAGCCAATCAAAGTGGGTAGGAGGTTAAGTTGCTCTGATTGGCATGTATTATATGTAACTTTTGGAGCCAAGGGTACATTCTTTGAGCTGAACCACATGAGTAAAAAAATAAAAGTTTCTTAAGGGAAACCAGAGTATTATTTCCAGAGAAGGATAAAAACTGGGTATGGAAAACCCAACAGATTGTTAGCCCCAATTAGGTTATTACTTCAGCAATTTCCAGCACTAAAAGCCTGTAAGTTTCTGCCAATAGGGAAAAGAAAAAAATGATAGGGAAGGGCAATTACCAACCCATCAAACCACAGGTGAATTACCAAACCTCATTTCCTCCTACTGACTTCAAGGACTCCGCTACTGAGCTTTTACTAAGATTGCAAGAATAATGAAGAACAAGTTTACGTAAATGTTTTCAGTGTATAATTTTACAATATTTGAAAAACTAATAAAGATCTAAAAGTCCAAGATTAGTGACTGGTTAAATAAGCCTTACAACAAAATACTCTATACTTGCAAAAAATGATGTTTTTGAAAGCATATTTAATTATATGTTAAAATATTAGAGATATACAAACTGGAAACAGTAAGATGCAGAAAAAACATAGTGTTCTCCTGATGTTTTGGAAAAATCCTTATATTTTCCACCCATATGAAAAAAACACTGGGGAAGAAATGCACTAAAATTATCAATATTGGCTATTCTTTGGTAGTAGCAATATGAGTAAATTTAATCCTATTCTTCCTGCTTTGTTTCCAAATTTTCTGCAATAAATGTGTAACATAAGCAGAAAATAAAATCCTTAAAGCAGTTTAAATCTTACCTGTTTCCTATCTGTTAAATTTTTGTCAATTTACAGTAAGAGACAAAATGTAGATAGGGCAAGAATCAAACAAAAAGCACTCTTTGAGATGACATAGAAGTGTTCTATTTACCTACTACAAAAGGCTGTTTTGTGAGTACTTTCTTTAAAAGGCTTATGATAAAATAATATTTACACAGGTATGCTCAATTCAAGGTCTGAAATTCAAGTTAATACAATAAAGAGGATAGCATTATAAAGAAGCAATTATATTTCAGTATCACATATACATTGTAAAATTCTACTAGATATATGGAAACACTTTTGTGTATTTTAAGGCTGGCTAACAATGCTATTTGTATGCCACTTTTCAGGAAAGCATACCTAATAATACACCAGATAAGATTAAATTATATTAAATTATCATTAGTCTCACAGATTAATGGCTTTTCCAAAGTCATATACCAAAAGAGCTGTAAAGATCCCTCTCTTCCTTCCCTCTTTCAGGTTACTGATGAATGGAAACCAGACTGAGCCTTTAATTTTTTTTTCTTGAACAGGGTCTTGCTAAGTTGCCCAGGCTGGCCTAGGACTTGCCTTTTGCCTCGTTCTCTTGAGTAGCTGAGATTAAGTTGTGCACAGCCATGTCAAGCTAGAAGTTAATCCTTTGTTTGCATGTTCTACATGCAATAGGGAACTAAAATGTCAACATTAATAAAAGTTTGCACAGAGCTTTATATTTTACAAATCCTTTTAGAAGATTATGCTACCTAACTTCAGTATAAGAATATTATCTTAAGACTCTAAGACCAGGTGATAGTGAATTCGGGTTCTTGTTATCTCATCACGGCCAACAGTCTTGGCTTCCAGTGCTTTGAATCCTCCTGGAATTCATGCTTTTCTGTAATCCCCATCTTTTGAGTGTGAACTGGTACTGGTGACTTGTCTTCGAAATCTAGGAAACAGGACTGATGAGATGTCACTTGGACTACAGTGGCTTCTATTTTGGAGTCTCTGATTCTCAACCTTAGCTCAGAGGAATGTACCTATCACATCCAGAGTCTAACCTAAAATGTCTCTTGTTCCTGAATGCTGTGGACTGAGCTGCTTCACCTCCTCCAGACCTTTCTGCCATGCCACTGTTGCCTTTGAGCCAACCAATCATGGACTGAAACCCCTAAAAACTGTGAGCCAAAATAAATTTCTCATCCTTTACATTTTGGGTTTTGGGTATTTTGTCCTAGTGATGGAAAAGTGACTAATACAGGTAGTGGCTGTGCTGTTAGTAGCTCTGTATGTAGGGCTGTGTACCAGTGAACTGATGTCGCTAGCCAATGGCGCCAGGATCTGAACAACTCATGAAAATCACATAAGGAAAGTAGAAGTTTACTTCTCTTCAGTCAATCCTTGAGATGTTTTATTCCTACCTGACACTTTGCACCTATGAGAAATGAGCCAGAAAACCCAGCAAAGCCATGTCCTGATTCCCAGTTCATAGAAATTGTGAGATAATAAAAATTTGTTCTTTAGGCTAATACGTTTTTGAATAATCTATTATAAAACAACAGATAACTAGCCTTTATATTTAATTCTCATAACAGGCCTATCAGGACTTACTGTTGTGCAAGCCCTATTTGACAAATAAGGAAATCAAGGTCTAGAAAGATGAGTAATCTTCCCAAAAACAAGCAGCTTAGGGGCAGAGCTGGGATATAAGTTGGACTCCAGAACCTGGGGTTGAGCCCTGTGCTGTGTTGCCTCCTTGGAATAAGATATGATATATAATTTGACAATACAGGTGATAGTGAGTTCTAATAGCTCATTTTGATTTGAATATCCCTAAAAGAATGCTTAGGTAGGCAGAGCAACTATTATGGTCTTCATCATAATTATGATGACAGACCACACAGCTCACCTACCCAGGAGGGTAGGGCATTATCCTAAGCCACGCCTGACTCCCAGTCTCTGTCCCATGCCTCCTCATCCATAGCATCATGCTCATTTTATTAAACTGGTTTAAAAAAAGTTACACATCACATATATGGTAATTTGATGGAAGTGTGTAGCAGTCTTGATTAAATGGATGCTAGTGGCCTGAGAAAGAGGCACTCAGTACAATTAGTGCAAGGTGAGAGATTATCCAAAAGCCATGGGACCTGGCTGGAGAGCTTTCTAGTGGAAAGATATAAATTGCCACAGATGTGCTGGAGAAAATTGCTTACTCTGCAACACAGAAGCATTTCTTCTGAAACCAGGAAGAAAACTGAAAACATCTGTGAGACTCGAGACTTTTGATTCTTCTAAAATAATTTGTCCAACCTCCTTGGTAAATGGTTCATTGATATGTCAGTGATCAAACATGTACCAGTACTGGTATATGTTGATAATTCAACATGTCAGACATAAAATCAGGCTTTCAGTGGCCTTAGAATTGGTCTTATGTTCCTGAAAGATTCAGAGACAGCATTGCTTTACCCGATGGTCACCCACAGAATAAAATATGCTTGCCAATGTGAATAGATCTTGGAAATGATTTATTTACTAATGACTAATTAAAACATATTTAAACTTAGTCTTTTACAAAGCAGTTGTGTAAGGGATTATGTTCAGAGGGAAGGAACAATCAGAAAGTTAAAAAAGTTCAGATAAAAACATACAAACTAAAGCCCTTCTTAATTCCTATAACATCTTCCTAAATTATAGCAAGCTGTATGGCTAGGGTAATATTTATGTAATATTAATATTACCACATTGTCAAATTCTCATGCCAAGTTACAAACATTTTCTTGAACAGAGTAGAGTTCAACATTAGAACCTGCATCATGTAAAACATTTAAGATGCCAGCTACTTATCTGTACAAATTCTTGTTCATCTAAAATACAAGAGAAAATGAATCACTATGGCATATGATATCATCAGAAATCAGTATTACTGCTTTCATAGTGAGAAGTTTTGGAATGTGGAGTCCTTTCCTATAATAGGATGTTTATCGACCTTCTCAGATGAATTGGGTCTTTATTTCCAGCCATCTTGTACTTTAATTCACCTCTTAGGCATGTTTTCTACCCAGTTTTGTGCAAGGATGGTATCAATATCTATGATTATATTCCTTCTAACCAGGCAAACTTTTGGACTGTGTATATTTTGTAACCAGCCAACTTACTAAATTATCTTGTTCTGCCTGGTTTTTACACTGTCTTCCTAGAAATCATGACATTTGTACATAGCATAAATAGTAATATGACTTTTTTTCTGTCCAGTGTTTATAAACACTTTCCTTCTGCTATTGCATTGGTTAGAACATTCAGATGAATGTCAAATACTCAGATTCAGTAATGTCAGGCATCCTTGTTTCTTTATAATATTTTCCCAATAATAAATATTGGGTATTCTTTGAGGTGACTTTATTATCAAAAACTGTTCCTCTCTATTTGTTATTAGTTTTTTTTTAATTGGGAATAAGTGCTGGGTTGTATGGTAAACTTTGAGAAGACTTGTGTGGTATTCTTTTTAACTTTAAAAGACAGTTCAACTTCTCCATAAAAACATGGTGATAACAAACTCTTTGCAACATGCAAACTATTTGTCACATGCTTCTTTTCATCCATCTCCTCTGCTACCCTCCTCTCCTCTTCTCTGTGGTACTGGAGACTGAACTAGACCTATGCACTGAGCTATATCTCCAGCCCTGTTTTTGTTTTTATTTTTTGAGACAAGGTCGTGGTAAGTTGCCCCAGATGAGCTTCAACTTGCAATCCTTTGACTCAGTCTCCCAGAGTGCTGTTAATGTAGTCATGTTCCATTATTCCTGGATAGCAACATATTTTCTTGCACAAAGATTTCATGTTTATTATCAAAACTAGTTCTTTCAGACCAAGTTCTATGATATATTTTTCTGTTTCTTGCTATCCAAAATGCAGTCTAGAGACTAGCAGCATCAGCATTACCTGAGAATTTTCAAAACACTAATTCTTGGGCCAGAGATTTAGCTCGGTGGTTCCAGTGCCTGCCTTGCAAGCGCAAGGCCCTGAGTTCGATCCCAGTAACCACATACAATGCTGAGCGTGATGACTCATGCCCACCAGCCATCAATACCACATACCACAGTGCCGGGTATGGTGGCTCACGCCTGTAATCCCAGCACTCAGGAGGCAGAGGCAGGAGGATTGCTGAGTTCCAGGCTTGCCTGGGCTACATAGTGAGCTCAGGGCCAGCCTGAACTACAAAGCAAGACCCTATCTCAAAAAAAAAAAAAAAAAAACACAAAAAAAACCCCACTAATTCTTTGCCTTAGTCCATGCTACTTAATAGAAGCTCTGCATGTGGGTATAGGAATTCACAGGTTTGACAAGCTGTCTACTCTTCTGCACACTAGGGCTTGAGAGACAACACAGAGCATGCAGAACCCTTATGACTCTCTGGATTCACAGCAACTGCAAATAGAACAGCAGTCACTACCTGGGGACCAGTACCTGGTCCTGCATATGTAAAGGAAGATTTTGTTAGTGGATTCAAAATTTAATGATTTAATGATTGAAAACAGTAGCAGCCAAAGGCGTTCTCTGGGACCTTCGGACATACTTCATCTGAAACAATGTTTAGAAATAAAGAGAGAATGAATTTTTGTCAGCAGGTTTCAGAGTAGTAGACTTAGTACCAGCCTATCTTACCTTATCTTCTAGAATGCCAATACCATATGTTTCACCTAGATTTCAGCCAGGAATATTTCTACAAATGCCCTCACAGGAATAATTAAGAAGATAATAACTGTAATAGGCCTACCGTTTCTTCACAGTCTATGCTTCACAATATTGCCTTTACTCCAAATATGTACATAAGACCAGAATAACTACTACCATTGTAGAGATGGGACAGTGGAGGTTAAAGAACTACTTATTTAGGGTTCTGATAAGAACAAAATGAAAGGGAGCACCAAGTGACAATGAAGAGAAGCAAACTGGAAAACTAGAATTAGAACACTATAGAAAAACAACACAATGAAAGTCAAAGAGCCAATGATACACTCTTAAAAGCCTGTGTTTCTTTTGTAACAATGCTTTAGAAGACGTGAAAACTATTTCTGAAGAGACATCAAGGTGAAAGGAAGCAAATTACACCTAGGATTTGACCTGGGGTGAATGTACAAAAAGGGGTATAATTCTGCCTTTTTAGGCCATAAAAACTTGTGGAGTGGCTCTTCGTAGAATCCACTAAATAGAAGTGGTAGGAAGCTGTGTCAGCAGTGAAAACACAGGCAGAATGCATCATGAGGTCAGAAGCATCATCTTCAGCCAAAGAACTGCAATGCCCCATGTAAAGAAAGAGTTTTCCCAGCGTCTGCCCTGAGAGAGCAAACTGCTCCCCTCAGGAGTAAGGAAGCAAAAGAAAAAGAGAAAGAGGCTGGGTCCCTAATGACCGAAGGACCTATCATTATTCTCTACATCCTAAAGATTGCACCAGCTCTCAGCAGGGCTTCTCTGGAAACCTGTCTTCAGCTGATGTAAATCAGTCAGCCCCTTTTCAAAATCACATAACATAAAATCTCATGCAAAGCACTATGTTGCTGAGTTGCAAAGGAAGATGTAGTAAGGGGCACATTTTTAGCAAATTTTTCTGTTATATTTCAGTTATCATACAAGTCTAGTCATAAAAAGAGAAGTTTCACATTTTCTGTATCAAGTATTAAATACTGGTCTCTCTCATTGTCAGTCTGTCTCTCTGTCTCTGTCTCTCACTGCACACACACATACATGTGTGAATGTACCTACATACCTGTACACACAAAGACATGATACAGTATCCCTTTACAATCATCTAAACAGTTCTACCAAAGAAAGTCAGTACACGCTCTCTGCCTTCCAAACAGAAGTTCTTCACTGCAGGACCAGTATAGACTTAGTACCAGCCTATTTTACTTTATGTTCTCCTTCTCCTTAAAGCAGTTTGTAGGTGTTCCTGCCTTCCACTCACTGAATGGTTCAAGTAATACACTTAATAGGCTGAGCTGGAAGGGAGAACAAGATTAAAAGTGAAATGGCAGATTACTTACAGTAATTTATAAATTTTTCTGTGGCTTAGAAACTTGAGTGTAATGAAATGAGTAAATGCAGATTTCAGAGTTGGATGTAGTCTAGAAAATTATTCAATTTAATCCACCACAGTTGAAGTCCATACTAAAAATTCCTAAGAGCCAGGGGTAAAGATCAGTGGCAGGGTGAGCATTTAGTGTGTGAGGGTATGTACACAAGTACACATTCTCATCTGTCCTCCCAGAAAAGGCCACGTTGCAGCCGCTGGGATAGCTGTGGGAATACTCTTTGGCTTTCAGCCCCTTCAGAGATTCCTCAGCCACAGAGAGCTGCCTCACCCTGACCGCGCCCTCACTGGGGCAGAACCTACCCAGTGACTGATGGAGAAAGGCCAGCACTTTGGTAAATATTGGGACAACTCTGATGGATATTTTAGCTGAGAGCTTCCTATGAAGTTGCCTGAGACTGCTGCAAGTTCATTTTGTAGCTCAATTCTCTCTGCTCAAGTTTGTTTCCTTCCCTCCCTCTTGTGTGTGTTTCCCAAGGTCATTTGCTATTACACATCCCGCACATTAAACCCCATCTGAAATCTGAGTCCCTGTACGTTTTGTTAGCTGGGTTTGTCCTCCTGAAACTCCCAGATCATTATTAGCTTATTCCCATTCTACTGCTTTGATCTCTGCTCACTTACCCTTGTCTTGCAGTCTGAATGGCAGAATAAAGTTTTAGCTGATTCATCATCCCCCCCTTTCTTTTTTGATAATTGTCTCCTTAAAGCAGGCAATGTTGAAAGGTAAAGCACATGATTCATGAGTCAACAGTTCACAGATATAGACTAGTCGCGTTCCTTTTTGGGCAACTTCTCTACCATTTGAGATGCTGTGGGGGCTTCTACAGGAGGAAGGGGAAAATAGAACCAAAGGGAGAAAAGGGTAGTTACTGCTCTCTACCAAAAGTGTAAACTTAGAGTCACCTTTGACAAGTCTTTCAACCTTTCTGTGAGCCAAAAATATGTCCTGTTCTCTCTCCTCTGTTCTAAGGGTGAGTGAAAAGAAACATCCAGTTTAGAAACTTTGGTGCTGTTCACTCCTCAAATCTATTTACTTTCTACGTGTTTCCTTATTCTTCCCCTACAGCCTGAATCGATCTGTCTTCTAGTTCCCTTCTTCATGTCTACTACCACTGCCTTGGTTCAGAGTCTGGTTGCAGCAAAAGTCTCCACCAGACCTATTCTCTTCTGCTCCATATTGTACTCAGGTGAACTCTTTCAAACACCAGCTAATGTTCTTAAAATATTTTAATGAAGCACTATATATATTGTAGCAAAAACCTGAAACCAAGCCTATCAAAGTGGGTGATTAAATTGTGGATATATTCATGTAACCTAATAGCAAAAAATAAACAATAGCAAAAAATAAACAAGCTTCTTGCATAATCATTCACATAAATGAATCTTATGAATATGACATTGAGCCAAATCACAAAAGGGATCATTCTATATGATTTAGTCATATGCTGAAAGTCACACGGTGACACATTTAGACAGGAGGCTGAAGTAATGATCAGATGGAGACAGAAAGGGAATTCATAGTTCATTCCTTATTTTCAAGAAGATTAGTTATGTGGATACATTCACTTGGAGGAAAGTCCCTAAACTTAATGCCTACAATTTGTCCTCTGTATGTATATTAATCTTTAAAGTATGTTTAAAAGTTCCGTAATAATTTCTCTAAGATTATTGGATGAATCCAATTGGTAGGTTCTGCTCCATGACTTGCACATTTCTCAAATCATCTCTCTAGTTATTCTCCTTGTGTATGTTAATTTCTTTCACAATGAATTTCTGAAAAAGACATTAAGCAGGTGGTTTGATGCTAATCTCTCTCTCCCTCACTCCCTTCCTTCCTCTTTAGCACTGGCAAATTGAACCCTAAGTAGAACTTTTTAGTGAATAAATGATTTTTTTATCACTAAATAAAACATGATATGTTCAGCTCTTAGCACAGTTCCTGAAACAGCATATACTCAAGATAAGTTAACTTCTTTCTCTCTGCATTTTTCTACAGTATAGATGAATTGATAATCTTGAACATTAGCAATTGCCTATTAATTTCACTATTCTTTTGTTGGAACCTACTCCAAAAAGATACTCTCTCTGACTTGTCTCCCATTCCCAGGAATGCTAATCTTGATACAATCTTGGGTAAGATGCCCTAAAAAAAATCAAATACTGTAACGATCCTCCCAAAATCTTTTGAAAATATCATCACAAGTCTGTTAATTGATAAAGAGATTAAAGAACACCTGTATCTAAGAAAAAATATTTCTTGGGGTCTGGTTTCACCTTATTTGGGCATTCAAAGTAGAAAGGGTCATTTGAAGTCTTTAAGAGTTTTAAACTCCATGTTTTTGCTGCTGGTTATTATTTCTAAAAATATTATCTTCTTGCTATAAAAATGCTATCTTTCTCATGCCAGATTTCATTAAGACCATCCATCTGGTCTGTACTGATAACTAGAATTTCAAGATGCCCATTTCTCTTTCAGCTTGTCATTTAAAATCCCGCAGATATAGAAGAATTGGGTTTTACAGCTCCTTCCAAAGGATTTTGTCTTCCTAATGCTTTAACTGCATATGTTTAGTACTGATCAACAACAGAGAGTTCTAACAACCTACTAAAAGGTCTCACTAACTACATGTATTTTTCATTGGATCTGTTTTAGAAAACACAACCATGAAATAAAAGTCTTAAAATCTATTAGGTCAAAGATCCCAGTGAATACAATAATTTATAGAAAAAAATAAAAGCGTTAACGTGAAACTTAAATTTTAGCAACACCTTCTCCCTTTTACTTAACTTTGTTTTCTATGGTTTCCAGTTACTTATGGCTAACCATGGTCTCAAATATTAAATGGAAAACCCTGAAACTAAATAATTCATAAGTATTGTCTTGCATGTTATTCTGAGAAGTATGATGGAATCTTACACTTTCTTGCTCTGTCTTACCTGGGACATGAGTCCTATCGCTTTGTCCAGGGTATCCATGTTGCATATGCTACTTGCCAGTTAGTTATTGGTCATTAGATGAACACTTTTGGCATTCCAATGTTTGTGTTTAAGTAATCCTTATTTTATCCAATAATGACACCAAAATGGAAGTGTAGCAATAAAAGGAACCATTAGGACATAAAATAGGGCAGAAGAGATTAACTCTGATACTACATGGCAATGCTTTAAGGACTATAAGAAAAACGGTGGTATAAATAGTGTTGGAATTATCTGCATTTTCAGACATTCACTGGGGGGACCTTAGGAGTTGTAAATGGGAGGCCACTGTAGAAGCAAACTGCATTACAGCTATAATTCTAAAGGACTTATTTGTCTTGATTCAGGAATGTGTCAACTGATTGGATAATCTCTATAAACTCTGGTTCTTAGATTTTTTTTTTTGAGACACAGTCTTGCTTTGTATTTCATGTTGGCCTTGAGCTTACTATGTAGCCCAGGCAAGTCTCAAATGAACAGAAAACTTCCTGCTTCTCCCTCCTGAATGCTAGGATTACAGGCATGAGCCACCACACCCAGCACTGTGGTATGTGGTTGCCCGGGATTGAACTTGGGACCTTGTTCTTGCAAGGCAGACACCAGAACTATTGAGCTAAATCACTGGCCCATGGTTCTTAGATTCTTAATCCAAGAAATGTGGAAACAGATATTTCGTGAATAGTAGAAGGAACATAGATACTGTTAAGTTACTGCCCTGGGTCCCAAGTTTTAAGGCTCACGATACTGGTTCTAGAAAATGGCTTAGGGAAAGTATAAGGGAGAAGTCAACCACTCTGAAGAATGTGTGTTCCATTCTAATTAAGGGACTCTTCTTTTTCTTTTCTGTGTTCCCTCATCATTCTCACTCTTTACCATACAGCATCTTTATTGTTTGTTTACCTAAAGCTAATGATCACATAATTTCACACATACAAAAATGAGGTAAGTAGAGAAGAAAAGAGCATAAAGGACAAGATCCCACACTCCTCACTGCCCCGAAGTGGCTTTGATAACATATGGTAGAAACAATAAATTCCTATTTGATTGAAATTCTGCTCTTGTGTAGCCTCAAGCTTATTTTATGTAAACAGGCCTACAGAAATGGGAAGAAAGCATCCTTATATTAAAATATTAGGTTTACATCTTTTAACATGAACTATAGAGATAAAATTTCAAAAAGATCAATAGAAACATGAAAACAATGTCCTGTGGGTAAAGGTGAGGAGCAGAGAACTGGGTGCTGGAGTACTGGGAACATGACCCCAAAGTACCTGGTTTGTCTGAGGATTTTTGCAATAGGCTCCACTTTCCAGCTAAGCCTTAATGTTTTGGTGGTGGTGCAGTGATGGAGTAGTATGTCAACATGGCAGTGCCTGAGCCGGGTAGGGAAAAGGTGCTGCTAGTAACATATCTTAGCCAGTAAGAATCCTGACAGACAGCAGAGAGAGGAATTGAACTGCATTGTCTCCTGGACTAGACATATGGCTTGGATTTTGACTTTTCCCAGATACCAACCCTGAGAATCCTTGATTTGATTAATCTTCTCAAAAAACTAAAATTTATTAATATGATTACTCTTGGCCAGGAATGCAGAAGAAGGAACAGGGAGCGAATATTCTGAATAGGCATCAAAGTGGCTAACCAAGGTGTCACTGGGATGAGTTGTAAAGAAAGCTACGTGTCCAATTTAGACACTTGTCCACGGGAATGGAAGGTCCAGGAGGATACAAATTAGGATCTGGTCTGGAAATGTATCTTCAGTGGAATTTCCACAGGGAGACAGACACAAGGAACATAAAGTCAGGTTTACAGTATTTGTGATTTTGATTTAAGTGTCAGTCGGTAGACACATATTGTTCATTTGAATACTTTCTAAAAATGATGTGTGAAGAATATATACACACCTTTGGAAATTTTCATGAACAGCAACTTAGAGGAGTATTTCAACTTTCATGTATCTGAGGGCCAGAGACATGGCAACATGTTTTAAAGCTCCTTTCTAGCTTTTCATTATGTCTCAGTGTACGCAGATGTCTGTAGTAGTCCTTGGAACTCCTACAGCCTCTATCAGGTGATGATGACATAACACTTAAGTTCTAACGGAAATGAGAAAATGAGATTTGAATGAGTTTTTTGAGCTCTCTCAGTGCTGAAATACATGGCTGAAGTATTTCTCTCACCTCTGTGCAGCAGAATGGCCAGTTGTGAGGTAATATGCAATTTGGGAAATAGACAATACATCTTGCTTTAAACATGACACAGACGCTGAGCTGAGCCCTGCTTTCGAGGGTGGCATCATCATACGTTGTGGGCTGGAGCCTAGAAGTTTGAAGGGAGTAAAGGAGTGGACAGACCTATTTTGTGCGTTTGTTAAGAGGGCCTCCGGTGCCTTAGTTCATTTATTTTTTTGAGCACAGGGTCATTTTAATTCAGCAGGAAACAAGTGCACTAGTGAGAGAAGAAAAGCTCATCACTTTCTCTTTGTATTTCAAAGGCATTTCAAATAATTTCCCACGGAAGAGGCTGCACAGGGAGCCGGACCCAGGTGCCTACTCTGTTCCTCAAGGACAGGGTTAAACCTGACAAGCTGTGACCTCTGGGAATTCAAGGTGATGCACATTGTGTCTCAGTGTGCAATCATGGCAACTGGATTTTCTGAAGCGATGCCAAGTTCTGGCCAGGAACATGCACAACTTGGCATTTTGAGGGAATACATGGGAAGAATGGTAAATGAAGCCCTAATGATTTGAGCAAAACCTCATTTAATTATCTGTTATTCCCTCCCAGACCTCTTCCCTTATGGAGAGACTGGATGCAGGAGGCAGGAAAAGACAACAGGAAGGTTAGGAGGAAGCATCTAAGATTCTGACACCTTCTGTTTCAACCTTTTAACTCAAGGACATGCAGTGCTGGGTTAGATACAAAGCTCTTTGCAGAAACTGCACGTGGGCAGAAATCCATTAAAGTACATAGCAAAACAACACAAAACCGTGGACGATCCCGCGAAAGAGGCCAGCGTGGCAGCTCACAGTATGGGGTAGAAATAGCTTCAGGTCAAACTTCCCATCTGAAGCCAAGCTTTGCTTTGTGAAATACCCCCTAGGTCTTCTGGGCGGACCCCCTGAGTGCTCTGTTTACCAGGATTGCATGCATCATTATTTGCTGAGAGCTGGAGGAATCGTGCAGTCTTTTCAAATCAAAGGTTTTGCCACCAACGTTGGCTTCAAAATCACCTCGTTCCTCCGCAGCCCCCCGGAGCACACCATCTTCTTGTGCGCTCTCTCAAGTCTTTTTTCTCTCTTTTCCTTCTCAGGATCCCTTCAAAATAACTTAATCTTTAAACTGCCTTAAATCCTTTCGCACCGCAGCGGGATGAAATTCTTAAACCGCGGGCACGTATGTCAGCACACAGGTTCCCACGCGGGGAGCTGGTCAGGAGACACGCTCGGTCCCCAGAACTCGGGAGCCGCGCACAGACCCCAGGTGTCCCCGCCCGCCCCGAGCCCCACTCCCGCCGCCCACCCCCAGGGCTCGGGCAGAGCCCGGCCCGGGAGGGAGCGGGGCCCCGAAGGCGCGCGCCCCTCACCTGGGGCCGTGAGCGCAGCCGCCGGCCCGAAGCCCCGCTCGCCCGCTCGCTCCGAACCGCGCCTTTACCTCTCGAGCCTCCCGAGCGCCGCTTCTCGCAGCCCCGGCCCCGCGCAGGCGAGAGCGGGCGGCCCCACTCCGGAGCGCGGGCCGGAGCCGTCCAGGCAGCCGCGGGCTGCGACCCCCGGGCGGAGAGGCGGCGGGACGACAGGCGGCGCCGGCGGAGAACCGGGGCTCCGCTCCCCGAGCTGCCGGCGCCCTCGCGTCCCGTGGCAAACGCTAGAGGGCGGCGCCGTCCGTGCTATAAACCCGGCGTGGGCCGCGGGAGGAGCAGGGCGCACCCGGCGCCCCGCGCTGGCCGGCGACGGAGCCGACGCCGGGCCCTGCGGGCTGCGCCGGGGAGGGGGGGGGCGCAGTCAGCGGCTCGCGCTAAAAGGTCAGCGTGAGAAGGAGGGGAGCGGAGGGCGACGTGGAAGAAACCGGGGTGCGCCAAAGTGGAAGGGCCACAGAGGCGGGGAAGCGGCGGCAGGAGATGGTTGCGGCGGGCGGTAGAAGCCCAGCGACCTGTCGCGAGGTCCCCAGTTGTTTCCCGGCGGCGGCTGCGAGGATTCGCAGGGTTGACCTTTGAGCTCGGCCAAGGACTTCGTCCTCCTCTTGGTCCCCAGGGGCTCTGGGTTTTGCTGCACAGCAGTTAAGCTGGAGGGTCTTTCTGGAGTCCTGGCATGCTGAAGGCTGAAGGAACGTTCCTTAGGGTTGACTAGCGGCTTTCTGTTGAGGACGCGGGGAACTAGCACTTCCGATCTTTACCTGGATTGATTGCCAGATATTATGGGCAAAAACAATCAGATTATTAAAACTAGAATTTTGTCAAGTGGAAAACTATAAAATGAACCACACTCACGCGCGCACACACACACACACACACACACACACACACACACACACACTAATTACGGTCTGTAGACACCTTGATGCAACTCTTAGAATTTAAAGACTTGAGAATACTTGTAGACAACCCATATAGCTTCCCCAAACCCCAGTTTTATGTTCCTTTCTTGTGTGTAGCTTGTTGGAACCGAGAAGGCATTTTTTAGTATTTAGTGTTTTGCAGCTCAAGAATTCTTTGTTGTTGTTCAAATTCTCTCTATTGGCAGCTCATAATTCTAAACAGATTAAGTCCTACAGTTCAGAAGGGCGGCCCAAGTGCCCTTCTGCTGTCTGGAGGGCATCTCAAGGTCAGCAGAAGCAGGGATGGGTGCTCCTTTCACTGAGCAGGAAAGGGAAGTAGATAAACTACCGTCTCAGGTTGTGACTTGCTTTTGTCCACCCTACTGAAAGAAGAGAACAGGTTAAATCAACCACATTTCACCAGGAGAATGGGGTAGGGAAATATTTGCCTAGCAAAGAGAGATTCATCTTGAAATTTGATGATAAAAGTGTTACATAAGAATAAAAAGAACAAGAACTGTTCATCATTTTTTAAAAAGAGCCTCACAGGACTAAAGTTTTTGGATGCCTCAAGAGTAAGTATTACTAGATAATGGCCTTACTCTGGCAACTTTGGAGTCCTTTGGAAGATGAAAAAAGTTGTATTTTTTCTGTTCTCCCTCCCTCTCTCTCTCCCTCCCTCCTTCCCTCCCTCCCTCCTTGTCTGTATGTCTGTCTCTCTCAGGAAACTAGCTTACCTGCTCTTTAGTTATTACAATGCAAACAACTATGGGAATGAGTATTAGACACTTAGAAACTATTCTGAACATGTTTCAAAATATTCCATTTTGGCAGATTTAAGATTCATGAAATTCATGGTTACTCTCAAGCTATTCATTAACTTCTGGGATACATTTTACTAGTTTTAATAAAATTCAACATCCACTTAATCAAGAACCCATAATTTAATTTGGGATTACTCATTTGAATTTACACTGGGCTCTGAGTGCTTAATGACTGTAGGTAAAGATAAATCACATTCCCATTTCATAGTGGAACATCTCTTGTAGTTAAAAACCTATTTTTACAGGTTGAGTGGAACCCTGGGCAAAACAAATTCATCACTATGCACTGGGAATTCATAAAGGAATTAGTTATTAGATTCATTCATTCAAAAACATCGATAAACATACATCATGTTCCAGACACGAGCCAGTTTCTAGGAATATGATAAAGAAGATTCAGTTTCTTTTCTCCCAGACTCTATAGTTCAGTGGGAGACTGATTCGCAGAGTAGCAAATGTGACCCAGAGTGTAAGTTGGGGATTGGAGAAGTAGAAGATGCACGAAGCAGGACCGTCTAATCCAGCCTTTGTGGTGGGGACATGTGAGATCAGGAGGAATGTTGTCGGGAGGGGTGGAGAGCAGAAAACGATGAACAGCAGATCACTGGCATCCCCCAGATTCATTCTAATCACATTTGTTAACTTTTTGCGTGGATGCTGGGATCCCAATATATGAGGAAGCAAGGATGCTCATCTATACTTTCATACCAGAAGCTAAATTACAAGCTCTCTGAGACAGACACTGTGCATGACTCCCTCATCACATTAGTCCAGAGAAATGTTCAGACCCTGGTTGACATTGTCTGTGGCTTCCTACCTCCATTGTGGAAGTAGGAATAAGAGAAAGGCGGTGAGATGGAGAAGGCATTCGTATTTATTAAACTCTCTAGGTGTAGCCCAAGCATTACCCCACCAAATAGTCCTACCCTCCTGAGATTCCTATTGCATTCTATGTGTTCTTGTCACTCAGTTCACGAAGGCCAGAAGAGAGTGTGAAATTTCTCCAGATAGGTCCTTCCATTTGTCAACTTTCAGCGATGTGATGTACGCTATAGTAACAGAGTATAACCCCCAAATCTCAGTTGCTTACTACAGAGATGTATCTCACACACAGCATATTAGCTCTCAATTGGCTGTAATTCTATTCCACATTTTTATTCTGGGGCTCAGAGAGATAGAGCCAGACCATTCTTAAGGTAAAAGGGAGAGGTGTAGTGGAACATCACCGTGGCTTTTAACATTTCTGCTTAATTATAGGAAAAAACTCTTCTGCTCACATTTCATTTGCTACACCAAGTCACATGGCTCAGCTTGATGTCAGTTGAATACAAAAATAGCAAAAGATTCTGGGGTAGGTCTTAGTAGAGATAAAAGCATTGTGAACAAATCATTCAATTGGTAACAGCCTCCAGCAAGTCTTTTGAATGAAGCATTTTCTGTTTATTGGTTTGAGCCTATTTGCTAATTGTGTTCATCAACTTCATAACACAGGCAGCAAAGTAATGATTCTAGGTTAATGAATTTAATTGATTAGAATATGCCCTCTGGGTCCAAATTATATGAGGAGGACTTGCCACGTTATACTTGCCTCAGGAAAAAGCATCATTTTCTGGTTACCAGCTTATTCTTCCTCTGTCGGTACATACAACTAATTGTTCCCAGGAGAAAATAAGTAAGGCACACTAGATAGAATAAGATCTGTAACTCTAGTGGCTTTGAGAATGGCTCAGGATAAATGTAAATTTTCATCAAAAGTAATGAAGAGAATGTATTTCACTGATGAGTAGTCAGGGGTGACATATTGAATACTACAAACTTGAAAGTTTGAAGAGGTATGTAGGACCTAGTCCCTGTCTTCGAGGAGCTGTGTCCCAAGTGGGTGAAGGTAATGACATGGATTACTGTATGAAGAGTCTGAAGGAGCAGAGGAACTCTGTGAAGGAATCGAGGCTAAGGTAGCTTGGGGAAGGTGCATAGTGTAGAGTAAGCCTTCTCTTTGAGTGTTAGTCCTTCTATCTTCCTGTTCTGGGGGAGAGATTTGTCTGAAAGTGGCAAGCATGTCCATCTGCACATACTCCAACCTGGTCCTCTCTAGCTGACAAACCAGAAGCCACATGCTATCACTGTGTGTTCTAAACTATTTTTTAAACTTTTTTTTTTTAAGATAAGGTCTTGTTATGCAACTCAGGATGCCCTCAACCTCCCACATACCTGACTCTTGGCCCCTGTTTCAATAACTAAATAGCTTGCAGGTGGAAACTATGAAACTACAGCCTTCCCTTCCATTCAGTGTGTAGACCGAGTTTTATAAACAGCTGTGGGGAAGGTGATGACCACCTACCTATAAAAGTGACTCACATATTTGTGCATATGTCGTTCCATGTTCAGCATTTAAGACCAAGAGTACATTTGGATCTGCTATTCCTGAGTTGTAGACGGGGCTGGCAGTCCTTGTTCTGTGCTCGCAGAGGACTTTGGTGATCTGAACCCCATGTTACTGTGACTTCTTCCTTTCTCTTACCATCCTATGTGACCATATGTAGGCTGACTGTCAAGCATTCTGACTTTACATCTCATGATTCAGATTCCAGCCCAAGCCATGTAGTAGAGTGATCTTGGGACGTCTTATTTGACATTTGTATGAGTTCTCCAAGCTCTAGAAGGGGGTTTATCATATGTTGTTGAATGAAAGTTTTTCACATGGCATGATGCATACTGGCTGACACATAGTGAGTGATCACTATTAGTTATTAAAATATTTCTTCCCTTTTCTTACCTAGAGAGATTCATTTATTAGATTTATTCTAGACTTTTACTTTTAACCTACATATTAGGATATTCTTTGGTCCAAATATTCCTTATAATTGAATTTTTCCCCTTTCTTTTCCTTGAAAATATCTTCTGCTCTCATCTGCATTGTCTTTACCATCACCATTTATTTTTAATTTTTATGTTTGCAGTACTGGGGATTAAAATGAGCTACAACTCCAGAACTTTTAGTTTTTTTTTTTTTTTTTAATTTTTGAGACAGAGTCTTGCTGAATTGCAAAGTTGTAAGACTGGGCATGAACTTGCAGTCATGCAGTCCTCCTGCCTCATTCATCCAAAGTGCTGTGGTAGCATCACCACGCATTGTCATGGAAAGACTAATGACCCATGCTCGACCTTTCTCATTCTTCAACTCCCATTCATCCTCACTGAATGGAATATAGCTTGTGATTTTGTTACACTGTCAAGACTTCCCATAGGGAAATCCCTAGTAACCATATAATTATCAAATTGTGGAAAACCTGCTTCATGGCTCTTAATTCCCCTTATCAGTTTTAGCACCGCTGACCACAAGTGTTCCTTAAACTCTTTCTGTCCTTGGCCTTAGCAATGTGTTTCTGCTGGTGTTTCTGTCTCACACTATTATGTTACCTTCCTGGATCCTTTCTTTGAATGTCCTTTGGGTATTGCTGTTTACAGGCACAAGTTTTGGTTTTTAGAAAATTTAAAAGTAAACAAATAAACGGAAATACATTTATGTGTTTGGGTAAGAAGACTTTCTATTATGGGGAATTTGACAAAATATTATAATATTCATCTGAAATTATACACAGTAGAAAAGCAAAGACTCTGAAAAAGATACTAACTGGAGGATAAATGTCTTAGGTAAAATAATGTAGTCCATTAAAAGGCTAAAATGATCTTTAAGGAGAGTACTATAATAAAAATACAGTTTAAAAGGATAAAGAAGATAGAACAATTGGGGGCCTTAAATATATATGAACATATAATATGAAAATATCACACATCAGTAAAAAATAATAAAAATAATGAGAACATTGACCAACTAGAAGAATGAAAAAAACACAATTTGAGGTCTACATACCATATTATATATCACAATAAATTCCAAAGAGACTAAAGAGGTAAATCTAAACAATTCAAAAGGAGAAACACTTAGGTTATGTATTCTCTGATATGTGGAAAAGGAAGGAATTTCAAACACTGGGGTTGGTGTTTAAGGATATTTGGATGAATAATTATCATTCCTTGACACACATAGCTATAATATTTCAATTGTCATTGTTATTATCTCAAGCCAATCATACCAGAATCTCCTTTTTGGCTCAAGTCTTTCCTACAAAGCTCCAAAACTGATTCCTTTGTTTCTCTAAGGAGTAGGGCAGGAAAGGTATTTGCTTTTTGTTAATCATACATCTATCTTTTCTAGATCCTTATTCTAGATCTCTGCTCACTCTAGTCCTAACAGACCGCTTCACTATCAACCCTACCTTTCCCTACATCACATGCACCAATGCACTGCATTATATTAGACCATTTACTGATGGAGTTCTTGGTGCATAGTACGTACTCAATAAATAATGTATGAGCAATTTTCAACTATGATTTTAAGACACTTTCTTCAGAAATTGGCTCATGTATTATTCTTCAGACCATTCTTTTAATAATGAAATGATAGAAAGCCATATGAAAGTAATGGTAGCAGAGATCATGTAAAGGTCTAATTGCTGATTTAAGGAATTGGGTAGAAGAACTACAACAGTTATGCCCTGAACCTGTTACACTGGAGAATGTTGTATGCCTTTAGTATAGTTTCTGGTCAGTAGTGAGGGCTAGATGTAGCTGCTTTGGAGGTCTCTAGGTATCGGCCTTGATGTGCATTTGTGGGCTGACTACTCAGACTTCATGGATACATCTGTGAGCTTTTCCTAGAATATTCTGTTATTCATCTCCTGGAGATTTATTTTTCTCTAAGATATTTAAAATTTTTCTTTTTGGACCTTGCTTGCACACCTTTTCTCTTTAATTTATCACTCACCCAAGGCTATTCATAAGTCAGAGAAAGGAAAACATCCTTTTGATCTTTAATTCCTGGAAGCATTCTCTAAGTGACCTTCGTGAGGAAAGAAAATAACCACTCATTTTTCTTGATCCTGGAAGCTTTTGTTTTTGCATGGAAAACAGAGACTTTGGCATTGCTAAGGCTTTTCTAGCAGGATCTAGACTTTAAAAGCTATAAGGACTATGTGCAGTGTGCTTTCTGGCCAAAGCCAAGGAAAACACCTGCTATCCATCAAACATGGTCTTTGCTAAAGGATTGCTAAAATCCTGTTTCTTTTAAAATTTCTCAACCCATTTAGTAAACAATGAATATTAAAATATTAAGAAAAAATCTTTTTTTTCTTTAGACAGCAGAAACTCCATGTTTAACATGTGCATGATGTTTTAAATCCATCATTTAATTTTTAAAATTCAAATAAATTCAGGAGATAGAGATAGTAATCATCAGTTTATAGATAAGGAAAGGAGAGGCTGTTGTCACAAGCATAGTATTTAGCTGAGCTGAGGTTGGAACCGGTGACCGAGTCAAAGGCTTATTTTTTTTGTTTGTTTCTTTGTCTTTTAATCCTTTGCAGTATGTTCCAGAGTTGAACTAACAGAGCTCTATGAAAAGTGCGGTTGTGGGAATGACTGGGTTAGGAAGGATGGAAGAGTCAGAAAAGAAGACTCAGGATCAAAACAGTGGGAATTCCTGAGTTTGGAGTGTCTGACAGGTGGTATGTGAGGGAAGAACAATTATAGTACCTTAAAGTATGTTTGCACATTTTAACCAGTAATTATTAGCATGTATAGAAATTTATAATTTTGGAAGTAATTCCACTGCCATCAAAAGATCCAACAGTTTCAAATCATGTCAAAAAAAAAAAGAGTCTACAAAATGACATAGGAGGTAACGATAATACCTCAACTTTAGATTGATTTACTGTTTTTTTTTTTTGAGACAGGGTCTCTCTTTTGTAGTTCAGGCTGGCTCTGAGCTCACTATGTAGCCAGGCAAGCCTCGAACTCATCAATCCTCCTGCCTCTGCCTCCCGAGTGCTGGGATTACAGGCATGAGCCACCACGCCCGGCGGATTTACTGTTTTTGAATAGTTTAGTGCAATTGATAAAACATGACAATCTCCCATTTTGAGTGCCCACCTCAGTGATTTTAGTACATTTTTAGAGCTGAGCAACGTTGGCCTCAATGTGGCTAAAAAGTGACTCTGCCACCCTGGGGTCCCCTCCTGCTGCAGCCTGTCCCTGCTTCCGTCACCAGTTCCAGACAATCACCAATCTGCCTTCTGTCTGTAAATTTACTTTTTTTTAGATACTTCACATAAATATGCAATCTTTTGTGTCTGTCTTCTTTTACTTGGCAAAATATATTTAGATTCATATATTTGACTTTGTACCAGTAGTTCCTTTCCAGTTACTGATTTTTTTCCACTGTATGGATATGCTATATTTTAAAATCCATTTAAAATTACTTCCGAACTTTAAATAATACCTGCCATTTATATATCAATCTGATATTATTTTAAATGATCCTTAGTAATCATGGGAAGAGGTCATGGCAATGATGACAAGACTGATCATAGAAAGTGACATTAATCAAGCTCTTATTACTTGCAAAACCTGCTTTTGAAGTATTCTACATATTAAATCATTTAATCTTACAACAACCTTATGAGGAGTAAATTACTACTATATTTTGACTATTGGTAGAGTGGTTTAGACAGAAGAAGTAACATTTCTAATTCTTTTCAGCCAGTAAGTTACAAAACTGGCTTCTGAAACCAAACAGGGTAGTCCAGAGAAAATTTTGGCCTAGAGAAGTTGGGAGGTGATTTAACTTACTGGAAGTTACCCTCAGTGTATCTCTTATGTCATTATATTACACGTTTGTAAATATATGACAGAAATTTATGTATCAGGTACCAGGGAATTGTAGATAAATTAGATACCAAAGTGTAACTCTTATGGATCAATGAGGCGTAGTCTGAAAAAAGAAAGAACAACGTCTATGTCCTTCTCTAAAGTTAACGTCTGGGCAGTGAAAGAGCCTGGTAGTGGCTGGGCTGAGGTTCCTGTTCCCCTGATTATTCAGGTGGCGCTGTCTCCTTACTTTCCTCTTTAGGCCTGATGTAATAGGGACCCTGGGGATCCTGAAAGAAGGAAAGGATAAGCTGGTTTTAAGAAATGGGAAGGGAAACAATGAAGGAGACATAGTTGCTTTTCTCTGACTCTGGTGGAAGGAACACATGTCCACAAAAATCCAAAATTGTTCTATAGTCTAGAGGAGTGCAGTGGTATCCAGTATTTTGGGTCCTAAAAAAATTAAAATTTTATTTGAGAAAACATAAATGGATTCATTTATCCTGAGAGCATACCCACAATCTTTATTCTAATAATGTCCTGCATTTAGATAGAACTTAAGGATGATGACTTTACACACACAACATGGTAGCTAAGTGCCCAGACAGGAGCTTCAAGGGGGGACCCATGATGCTATAGCCCGGGAGGTCTCTGTAGCACAGCAGATCGCACCTCGGGAAGAGAGAGCTACATGCATGTGCTTCCTGCTGGCAGCTCTTTTGATTCTTGAACTGGTTTCACAGAGTTGTAATATACTATTATAATTCATTTAGAAATCAAAGTAAACATTTTATAATTCAAATAAAAACATTTTAAATTATCACATAATTATTGTTTTTATAAATTTTTTTATAATTGTTTCTTTTTTCCATTCTCTTTTTTAAACAATTTAGTCTTTATTAGTGCATGGTTCCAGAACAAAACTCCTCATTTCCATCATGAGGAGTTGGTGCAGGTACAAACAACAGTTTAATTCTCTTTTTCACCACTCTCTTCTTCTTTCCCCTTGATCTCTTGGTCTGAATTTCTTTTTTAATAATAACCATGACAAACATGTATCAAAATTGTGTTCTCCCTCCTTCTTACCTCCATTTCTGGAACTTGAAACATGTAAAAATATAGGTAACTAAGGAGATTTTCTGGGGTTTTTTTTTGCAGTGCTATGGATCAAACCTAGGGCCTCTGGCACTCTATCACTACACCAGACAAGAAGGGCTTTTGGAAAACAACTTGAAAGATGCTGGAATGGGGGCAGAGGCTACTTTTTGCACTGCAGCACAAAAGTAAACAGGCTATGTTTTAAGAGAAGACCTGCTTGCACGATATGGAGGTTCATTTATCTTATAGATAACCTGAACTAGACTCCAGTGAAGACTCCTTCCTTCTTCCTCTCACCCACTTCCGTCACATCTGGATATGTGGAAGAGAACCCAGTTGGACAAAACTTGCTTATAAAACCAAGAAGAGGGAGGCAGCTTGACCTTTGTGCAATGGTGAGTAAAAAGAGGTAAGTGAACTCTAAGACTGATGGTAAAGGAAAAGTTTAAGAGGTATGGGAAGACAATGACTTATTGAGGAGAAACCTGGTCATTTGAAATGGATTGGAGTTTCTAAACAGAAACTGTCTTTTCTGTTCAACCTGTGGAGAAGCTCTCAGTTTGTGGGCAGTATGTAGAAATTCCTTCTAAGTACTCCCAAGAGCTTTCATACTGAAATATAAATGTTAGGGACCATTCTTTTGGAGTTCTTCTTTTCTACTTATATATTATCCTATATATGTATTCAGGTTAATAGTTGGGGCCACTATCCTTTCACTGTTAAATTTATCATATGTTTATTTTTATTTATTTATTTAACCTTTTATTGGTACATTATATATACACATCACAATTACACTTCACATTGAGAATTTGTACCAGCATATGACACAACTTAATTCTCACTTTCCCCCTCCCGTACCCACTCTACCTCCTCCCTGCCATATATACACAAGCATTGTTTCCTTTTTAACTATCAATTTTTTTCTTACTTCATTATTTACCCCTAAACCTCATTACCCTTTGAATATTTACTATTTCACATATTCATTCATGTATTCTAGAACACATTTGTAACTTCAGTTTCTCATATGAGAGATAATATACAATATTTAGACATCTGTGACCTATTTATTTCACTTATAAAAGTATGTCCTGAGGGTATGTCTATTTGAGTATAAATGATTCAATCTCATCATTCTTTATGGCAGAGTAATGCTCCATTTTATAAAAAAAACCACATCTTCTCTATCCAGTCTAGAGTTGATGGACATTTGGGTTGTTTCCAGGATTTAGCTACCACAGACTGATTGCTATGAACATGGATGCACATGTATCACTGTGATAGGAATCTTGTAATTCTTTTGTGTATATTCCAAGCAGGGGAATAGCAGGGTCAAATGGAACCTCTAATCCTAGTTTTTTGAGGAATCTCCACACTGATCTCCATAATGGTCATACTAGTCTACATTTCCATATCATATGAGTTTAAAGCACAGTTTACCACTTGATCTTAGTTAAGGAGTCAGCTCTTAACTCTTTAAATTAAGTCTTTAAGGAAGAGAGTGTAATTGGTTCAGATAGATTTTGTAGTGACACATTATGGTTTAAAATACTGACTGAAATTTAATTATACATTGTGATCTAAA
The DNA here is from genome assembly GCA_004025085.1 of Thryonomys swinderianus. Lineage (NCBI taxonomy): Eukaryota > Metazoa > Chordata > Mammalia > Rodentia > Thryonomyidae > Thryonomys > Thryonomys swinderianus. The sequence continues at coordinate 37,817 of PVIC010003720.1, read as the reverse complement.
AAATAGATCCTAAACCCTTTCATGAGGTGATGTTTAAATTCTTGCATTTGTATTTCAAAACAAAAATAAGCTCCTTTATATAAGTGTGTGTTGGACTGCTAAATGACAGAGGAGAAAGGTTAGTTTGGAAAGTGGGATCCTTTTCTCTGTAAACATCTCAGTCCTAGTAAAGCTGGTTGCCTCTAATGTAAGAATCTAAAATAAATGTAATATAACAATATTTTCTCTTTTAAACATTAGTTTTTGTTGTATTATGGATATTGTATGACAATTTTGGTTCAATGAATGCAAACTATGCATTGGGTAAGACCTATCACAATTGGGACCTTCTGAGATGTGGTGGTTTGTGGTCCACAGTGGGGTGAGAAAGTGACTGGCTGGGGGTCACGCTTCACTGGTCCTCATCAGTCATTGCTGTGCACCTGAGAGGACTCAGGGGACTTCAGAAAGTTCTTTTTTTAAGTGCACCTTTTAAAATAATAATTTCTAAATCATTGGACTTTGGAAAAACAATCATTAAAAAGGATATCATGGTTATCTTCACATATTTAGGGACTTGAAGCCTTAGAAAGGCTTCATGAAAGGGAAAATAATGCCCCTGTAAAATTTGTGATTTTGATATATGTAAGATGTCACATGTTGAGAGGCGGGCAATGTATCATTAAACATGAAAATAAATTCTCATTTACTTAATGTTTATAATAGGTAAAAGAAGTGTCAAACCAAGCAAATGGCACTTGTATTCTAATTGTATTTCTACTTCATGTGGAATTTTTTTCATGGAACTTTTCCAAGAAGTCTCAGAGGAAATTTTTATTATCTAAGGCTAAAAAGATTAGTATGTTACCCAAGAACATACTGCATATGTGGAGGACACAGTTTCCAAAGCTAAAGCTTACAACTCTAGAATATAAGTTCTGTCCTTCTAAACCCTTGATTGCAAATTAAATAAAATTGAATTTTGCATTATGTGTCTTACAAAAGATTTAGGCAAAGTTCTGGTTGTATTACTCGTCAAAGGCTGGCATTTGTTAGTAGGTCAGCAGTTTTTATACTTCTCTTGCTTTCTTGATGCTCTGGACTTGGCCTGGGCATAAATGGGTTCACTGTGTTCCAAGGTAGAGGTTTCCATCTCCCATTAGTGAGCACAGCCTAGTAAACCAGAAGCTAAACAGCTGTCTAAGGCACACTGGGAGATGTCATCTGCCCAGTGTCTGTAGGCTGTGTCTGTCCCATAGGAAGTAATATTCATACAGGATTCCTGCGGCCAAGAAAAAAGGAAGCAATTAGTTCCAACTAACTCATTACCTGTTGTACTAGTTTCAAAAAACGCTGTAACAAAATACTATAAACGAAGTGGTTTAAAACAACACAATTAGTTCTCTCATGGTTCTTGACACCAGGGGTCTAAAATCAGGTGTTAGAAGAATGACACATCTTTGAGACTTTAGGTAACATATTGCCTTGCCTCTTTCTAGCTTCTAGTAGTGACCAGCAGTGCTGCTTGTTCCTTGGTTTTCACTGCATCACTCCCATCTCATTCTCTGTCATCATGCGGCACTCTCCCTACGTATCAGCATCTTCACATGTTATTTTCCTCCTCTTCTTTTTCTATTGATGTGGCTTTTTAATCTTTTTTTTTTTTTTGAGACAGGGTCTCGCTTTGTAGTTCGGGTTGGTTCTGAGCTCGCTATGTAGCCCAGGCAAGCTTCGAACTCAGCAATCCTCCTGTCTCTGCCTCCCGAGTGCTGGGATTACAGGCGTGAGCCACCACGCCTGGCAGCTTTTTAATCTTTTTATGAGGATTTTATTCATACTGGATTAAGGCACATTTTAATCACCCTGTATTAACTTGATTACATCAGCAAAGACCCAATTTCTTTGTGAGATCACATTCACAGATACTAAGGACTGAAACTTCAGCATATCTTTTTGGGAGACACGATTCAAACTATAATATCTGGCAGACTATTGAGAGCTCCTAGAGTCTATACCAGGCAATTTTCTTTGTCAGCACAGTAATATTGCATTATTTATAGGAGGAAACTTGCATAATTCAGAGAGCATTGCTATTTAACAAGATACTTAGATTAAAAGGAAAGTATGTGGTTAATTTCGGTCTGGCGGCCACATACTCCTTTTAGGACTGGAAAGTATGAACAATTATGCTTGTTATCCATGGTTTTATTTTTGGGTATCTCAGTTACATCTGTTCAATTATATTCTGGAAATATTAAAAAGAAATTTCTAAATTTCTGAACTTCTAAGCTTCTCTTAGAAAAAAAAATTAACAAGTTTTAAATTCATGCCTATCTGTGGTTTTAGGTATCCATTGGGCTCTTGGAACATAGCCTCTCCAGATAAGCAGGGATAACAATATGGTGTGAAAGAAAAAAACACAGAATTTATTTTCTTCTTTCTCTTTGTTTCCTTCCTCTTCCTCTTCCTCTTCCTCTTAATCTTCTTCTTCTTCTTCTTCTCCTTCTCCTCCTCCTCCTCCTCCTCCTCCTCCTTCTTCTCCTTCTTCTTCTTTTGGTACTGAGAATTGGACTCGGGGTCTGTTCATTGTTCTACATCCTCACTCTTTTATTTTTCTTTTGAGACAGTGTTTCACTTTGTAGTTCAGGCTGGCCCTGAACTCCCTAAATAGCCTAGGTAAGCCTTGAACTCAGCAATCCTCCTGTCTCTGTCTCCCAAGTGCTGGGATTGCAGGAGTGAGCCACCATGCCCGGCTCTCCTTTTTAATCTTTATTTTGAAACAGGAACATGTTAAATTGACAAAGAGGGCTTGAAGTTGTGTTCCTCTAGCCTCAGCTTCCAGAAATGTTGGGGTTACAGGCAGGTGCCACCATGGTTAGATTTTCACTTTCTTCAGAGGCTTAGACTAGCCCAGAGAATGCATAGGGTTTTTTCTACAACAGTTGCAGAAACAACAGTTGTAGTAACAACAAAAGTTGTTACTGTTGTAACACAAATGCTGAGATTATGGAATTAAGTCTTTTAGTGAGTATAACCTTGGATATTCATCTTGATGGTCTCACTGAAAATAGGTTTCTTCCTTGCTTTTATCAAGTCTTTGTAGTGGCAAAGTTTCCAACAGAACGAATAAGATTCTGTTCATGTTCAAATGACACTCATCTTTGTTTTCCCTTCAGAGGTAGAAAAATGCCAGAAAAAAATTCCTTTGAATTTGAGAAAACATAATTTGAGAGGGTGCTTTGTGTCAAATAAGAGAGGGGTAAAAGAGAAAATGAGAAACTCTAGCAAATGAAAGAAAATAAACTTTAGCAAATCCTACTGCATTCATACTAACATATCTCATTCCATTGTTGACAGGTTAGATAGTTAATAATGATTAGATAATTTTATATTATTTTTAGTGTTCTTTTACACTTGAATCCCATATTTTGCTTCAAATCCATTTTCAAAGCAATTTCTGGTGTTCTATCTTTGAGCCAACTTCACAATCTGGTAGATCAAATTTATAAGCCAGAGTCTATGACTTAGAGGCTGAGTTCACTGTACTAATTGGCTATCATGTTTGTTCCCTAAATCACCTGAGATTATACCACATTTCAGGATCAAAGTGTCTAAAACTCAGAGAAATTCTGAAATATTGCCACAAAGGGGAACATTATCTGATAAACACAAATGAGACTAAATACAATATTTTATGTCCTAGTAAGGTTTATAGAGAATGAAAAAATTGATGGCAAGTATTCAAAGTTGGTTATTGAGCTTTGGACTTCCCCCTCACACTTCTAACACATTCCTGCTTAGCCATGCATGTGACACATTTTAATCCGGCTGGACAAGGAAGAAAAACCAAGATTTAAAAAATTCTCAAGTGGTAAGGATAATTCATCATGTACTACCTAAGTCTCCAGATTAGTGTTGGTCTACTTGGACAGAAATACAAATGAAGAGATTTGTTTCTTAAAAAATTTATTAATATATTAAACATTAAAAAGAATACCAAGTCCTTAAAAATATATACCCACACCTACAGTTGTTGAGAATATATTTTGCTTCATTACTCCACCTTAATAAACATTATAAACTATATATATCTATATATATCTATAGATATATATAGCTATATATGCCCTAATATCAACCCTACCACCACTCCCCATTTACAAAGACTATTTTCATTCTTTCCTAGTTTGCTGATACTTTTTTATTTCCCATTTTTACTTTTACCCACTTCTCCTCCCTAGTTCTCATTCTATCTTGAACATTTTCTTCCCATTTCACAATACCAATTATATACTATGGTTCTCACACTTTCAGTTTCTCAAACCAGAGAAATTATCTGGCATTTACGTATGTGTTATATTTATTTCATTTAAGAGCATGGCCTCAATGTGCACCCACTTACCTATACATGTCTCACATTTATCATTCTTTTTGGCTGAGTAGTATTCCTTTTTATAGAAATAATCTACACATGTTTATCCAGTCACCTATTGACGGGCATTTGGGTCTCAGTGATTTAGCTATTACAAACTGTGCTGCTCTAAACATGGGTGTGAATATATCACTGTGGTGTGAGGCTTTTAATTATTTTGTGGATATACACAGTAGAGATCAAGTGGAACATCTAATCCTAGTTTTTTGAGGATCTCCATACTGATTTCTACAGTGTTTGCACCAGTTTACATTCCAACCAACAGTGGAGGAGGGTTCCTTTCTCCCCACAGCTCAACCAGCATTTGTTGTTAGCTGATCTCTTCATAGCTGCCACTCTTTCTGGAGTGAGGTGGAATCTCAGTGAATGACCAGTGATGATGAACATTTTTTTCATATGTTTATTTGTGAATTTTACTTCTTCATCTGAAAATTGTCTGTTCATTTCAGATGTCCATTTTTGAACTGGGTCTCTAAAGTGGGGAGGGTTTGATTTTTAAAAGTTCTTTGTATATTCTAGATAGTACCCCTTTGAGAAAGAGCTAGTAAAATTTTTTCTCATGTTGTGGGTTGTCTTTTCGCTGTTAGTGGTTTCTCTTGCAGTGCAGAAGCTTTTTAAGAGAAATAAATCCCAGTTGTTGATTCTTTGGGCTAATTCACTTGTGACTGAGGTTTTGTTCTTGAAGTCTTTTTGTATGCCAGTGTCTTCAAGAGTTCTACCTACTCTGTCTTCCAGCAGGTTTAGCTTTTATTTTAATATTTAGGTTTTTAATCCATTTTGATTTTAGTTTTGTTCATGGTGAGAGAAAGGGGATAGTTTTAATCTTTGGCAAATTGAGACCTAATTTTTCCATCACCATTTATCAAAAAGGCTGTCTTTCTTCCAATATGGATGTTTGGCTCTTTTGTCAAAGATGAGGTGGTGTAGTACTTCTGGAGTTGTTTCTGTGTCTTTAAATCTTTTCCATTGATTATCAAATCTGTTTCCTTGCTATTACTGTGCTGTTTTTACCATAGTAGTTTGGTAGTACAGCTTCCAGTTCAGCAGAGTGGATCCTGTTTCAACCCTGCCACCATTGACTGTTCATGAGTTTGCTAGTTTAGCCATCCCATGATTTACACCATTTTGTTTATTGTGCTCTTTAGTTTAACTTGTGCTGTTTTCTTCTTTTGGGCCCCATTTGACTTCATGATTTGTGTTTGGGTAATGTGTACAACTCTTACTAACAGTGTTTACAACAATTAACCATAGGGCTCATTATCTCCAGGAGAAAGTCCAATGTCTTAGCTGCATACGCAAGGGCCTTTGAAGTGTATCACTCTACCATGCCCAAAGCAGCGGCTGTTCTATGGACAGGCCTGAGACTTGTCTCCTTTAACATGTTGTGTGTGCTATTTATTCTATTTAAAATAATTTACAGTTAACTTTTGCTCATTTTTAAAAATTGAATTCTTTATTGGTACAATTTATATACATCTCACAATCACACATAACACTGGGGAATTTGTACCAATATATATGACACAAGTTAGTTCTCATGTTTCCCCTATCCCTACCCACCTACACCTCCCCACCCCCCATATACATGATATTTTATTTTCTTTCAGAATCATATTTATTCCTTCCCCTTATTACATTCCCACACCAAATTTCCTTTGGAAATTTCCCATTCTACAAAAACTGTCATACTTTCTAGTTTTGCTCATTCTTGAAGTTTTTCTTCTTTCATGAAGTCTGTAAGAGACATCTCTTAAATTTAGCTTTGTGATTACCTAACCTAGGGAAATTATTTGGAAAAGGCAAAGCAGATGTGGCATAGATCTCTGTTTATGTAGATTTTTTTCTTCCCTTGAAAAAAGCCAAGGACCAGTATTCAGATATTTTGGCTGGAAAACTTTCAAGGATTATGAGATAACATTGAATTAGGCAGCAAGGCCTCTGGAAGAATGTTCTGATTGGGTGTACTTGTCTTTAGCCCTGCCAATGGTAGCTAGGTCTCTTAGGGAATTGAAAACAAGTAAGATTTATCCCTTGCAGCACTTCTGTAAGACAGATGTCAAAGAAGCAAGGATATTTTTCAAAGCTACAGTCTGGGTTGCTACAGCAGCATCATATACATTTCAAAAAGGATGACACTTCTTTGGCTGTGCCATAGATACACAATTCTAAAATTTGAACAAAGGCTTTGGCATTGTCTTCAACACTTTCCCTCAAATTCAGGCTGACATCTTGAGGGCATCTGAAATAATGGAGTGAATGGGAAGTCACACTGTCAATTTAGTTATTGCCAGTAAGTTCACCTTCCCTCTTAAATCTTTAGGCCTGCAGTTTTATAGGAACATCTCTTTGTTGCTGTGGTTGAAAGTGTAGAAGTCAGGATTACTCAGCGTTGAGTGGTTTCAAAATGGGTCCCTCATTCAGCTTGTGTTGCAGACCTCAGGCAGAGAACATTTAAAAAATATGTTTCCTTGGAGTTGTGGATTTGATGGCTGTGATCTCAGTTTATTTCTTCCTTGTCAGTTTTGTCAACAGTGACAAAGGGTCAACACGTGATCACTGTGAATATCCCAGGCCCTTCCCCAGCAATAAAGTCTCAGTTAGCATTTGGACATCATCCAAATGATGATGAATAGTATAGGATAGTATAGAAAAGGATGTGACCAAGTGCTTTGCTACCATATTACAAAGGCCAGCAGCTTTCTAGTTTGTGTATCTCACTAACTCATACTGAATTTTTCCTTAAGCTCTTGAGCTCAAGTAATATAAGCAATGTAAGAGTTTGTTTCTTTTTCATGTAAAAAGTCTTGAGGCAGGCAATTTGGGGGCAAAATTCAGGCTCCTATTTACTTGCCATGTCATCTATTCTAAGCATTTTGTCAGATATTTAAAAATAGTTATGTAACTTAGGAATGCAAACAGGAATATAAAACAGAAATGTATAAAACTACTCATGGAAAAATTATTTGTGTTAATGAAATACCAAAAACAATGTAACACTTTTAGAAGATTATTTGAATGTTCACAAAATGTAGTAATTTTCTAGCATAAAAGTGATGAGGTAGATCTTTATGAAACTATAAGGAATGATTTGCAGGGCTTACTGTGAAATTAAGAAAAAAACAGATACAAAGTGGGTATGTAGAGTATTACTGTTGGGGTAATACATACAGAAAATAAGAATATATAGTCACACATGTTTTGTTTTTCTCATGAGAATGATAAACTAGAAACCAAGAAATGTGGTTACACAAGTGGAAGAAAAAGAACTGGGATCTAGAATTCTCTGTACTTTTCAATAGTTTTGACTTTTGTAACATTTTCCACATTCATCCATTCAAAAATAAACACATAAAAATGATGAAATGAAAACCAAATAAATAGTAAATCTAAATCCAAAGAAAAACACAAACAACCCTTATAGTATACAAAGTTATAGTTACACAGAAGAAAAGAACTAATTTAGGTCACTGGAATTGTTTAGGTAATTTAGAAATAATTATACTGAATTCCCGTGCTGCTTCATCCTAAGAACCCATTACCTCCTGACATCTCTACACAGTTACTATACTGCCTGCTTTCTCTAGCTAGAATGGGGTCCATGGAGCAAGAACTTGGTTCTGACACACTGTGGTTGTCAGCACCTAGAATAGTCCTGGAACCTGCAAGATGCTCAGGAAAGGAAACACCCATTGCTCTAAAGTGAAAGAAAATATGCTCAAGAAGTTAAATTGAAATTAATATAAGTTTTTACCTATAGATCATTTTCTAAATGATAATAAATGACATAATCTGGTAAAGGTGTATTGCTAGGTACTGGACATGTAGAATATATGTTCTATGGGCATATGGGCACTTTTATTCCTCATATCTGGAGAATTAAAATGTGAAGTAAGAATATCTTAAATTTTAAATATAAAAGTTTAATATAAAATGCATATTTAAAAATTTTCTTGGTCATATATGTTCTTATAATGAAGACTAGCAATCCATTATTCAAATCCTTGAAGTAGTAATAATTTGGATCTCTTTTATTTACTTGTAGTAGTTATATCTTTATTTAAATTTTATATTTGCATAGTTGTATTTTTACTAGTGAAGTTGAGAGATTCCTATTAACTTCTGATTTAGATGGGTGAGAATTTTTCTATTTTGGGAATTTTCTTTTCTTAGTCTTTCCAATATAAACATACCACTACTTAAGTTATCAAGTCAATAATTACTTAAATATATTTGCATATTATAGTATGAATTTTTCAACTATTATAAGGTGCTCTTATCCCTTTTGCCCCATTTCTGTTTATCTCCCTTTATTTTTTCTAGATGTCCTAATATATTTTGTATCTGTGCACCTTTCCCTTTCTCTAGATATCATTGGAGTCAAGTTGAGATAGTGACTTCTTTTGCTTTTGATGCTTTTGCTTTCTGTTTTCTAGACGTATCCTTCAGCCTACATTTGAAGACTTACTTCTCTTATTCTTTTCCTTTGGGTTTTATTTACTGCAGTTTTCCTTACTCTTGTTTACCTGGTTACCACTATTTTTTTTTTTTTTGCACTGTATTGTTGGAATCCTTAGGGTGGATGTGTTTGAGGAGATAGTTATTTAAATTCATGTGTTTGCAAAAATGTCATTTTATCTTACATTTGAGTAATAATGTTGCAGAGTAGAGAATTAATTGCTGAAAACAACTTTTCCTCATATTTGAGGCTATAGTCTACTGCCCTGTAGTAATGTCTAGGTTTACTGATGAAAAAAACCCCATTTCTGTTTTGTTTTGCAGGTGATCTATATTTTCTTATCTGTTATATTTAAATCTAAGGTTAAAAAACTTAGTGACTCTATTTCTCATGGGAAACAAAGGAAGCTAGAAGAAGGGAAGGAAGAAAAAGGTATTTTAAAAGAGAATGGCAGGAAAAAATGGAAACAGCTGTTATAAAGAGGGAACGGAAGAACGTTTGAAAGGAGAGTAAAGAAATGAGGGGAAAAAAGAACTGTGAATGTATGATAGATTTCGTGAAATAGGAAATATTCAAAGGGAAAGGGGTAGGGGAAAGAATAAAAATGATTAAAAATTGATTAAATGATTAAAAATAAAAAGAAAGTATGTATATAGGGAGTGGGGGTTGTAGGGTGGGTAGGGGGATATAGGTACAATGGAGAATTAACTCGTGTCATATACTGGTACAAATTTCCCAATGTTGAGTGTGATTGTGAGGTTTATATAAATGTTATATGAGGGCATGTAACATTTTATATAAACCCTCTGAGGTTTATATAAAATGTTAAATGTTATATAAAATGTATAAATGAGGTTTATATAAAGAATTCAATTAAAAAGAGATCCCTGTCCAAAAAAAAAGAACTAATATACGTTGTGCATGAGTACAAAGATTTTGGGATGAATATGATCACTATGGTTGGTAAATATGTACTAATTAAAAAGAAAAAACATTTTAATAAGTGTCATAGCTATTTGTTTTTATTCTATATGTTAGACACTCATTGGACTTTTCAATCTAAATGCACACACTTTATCTTTGGGTATGTCTCTAGTATTATTATTATTATTATTGACAATTTGCATCTTCAACTTGAAAATTCCTTCCAGCCAGCTAGAGGAACCAACACCTGATTCTTGTTTTCTGTATTTTCTATTGACTACTCTAAGGATTCGAAGGACCTTGAGATCATCTTTCCTTTTGAATTTCTCATTTTGCCTTGAGCACATGCCCTCTGAAAAATGGACATCTGGTTCTCGGGATTTTCTATGTGGGCTGTAGGGGCCAACGGGGACATGAATGCTTTCCTTGCCTTCACCCTACTCTTTACGTGGCACCTCCAAGAACTGAACATCTTCAAAGTTTGAGGATTACAACGACCTCTCTTCTGATTTCTATTCCTTCCATGAGCAATTTATTCGGGTTATCTCCATTTTGATTAATCAGTTCTGAAAACTTCTACCTACTTTTCTTTTTTCAATATTAGTTTAAAATACACACACACATATACATATATATATTTTTTTTTAATTTTTTTTTTTTGAGACAGGGTCTCGCTTTATAGTCAGGCTGGCCCTGAGCTCACTATGTAGCCCAGGCAAGCCTCAAACTCAGCAGTCCTCCTGCCTCTGCCTCCCGAGTGCTGGGATGACAGGCGTGAGCCACCATGCCCGGCACTGTGGTATGTGGTATTGATTGCTGATGAGTGTGAGTTACTAGGCCCGGTATTGTATGTGGTACCGGGGATCGAACTCAGGCCCTTGCACTTGCGAGGCAAGGAGCTGGAACTACTGAGCTAAATCTCCAGCTCTAAAATACGTATGTTTTTTGCTGGGCATAGGTTGCATGTCTATAATTCTAGTACTCAATAGGCTGAGGTAGAAGAATTACCATGAGCTTGAGGCCAGCTTGGGCTACATAGTGAGTTCGACATTAGCTTGGAATACATAGTGAGAACGTGTCTTAGAAAAACAAAAAGAAAAAAATTATTGGTACACATTTTTGTTGTCTAGACATTTCATTGTATAATTCTTTTACTAAAGGTTTAGTAGAATCTGATTTTAATATTATATTTTGAGTTATAATCTTGTACTAATTTATTTACTTATTTGTTTATTTTTTATTTATTTGGTGGTACGAGAGATTGAGCCCTTGTGCTTCCAAGGTAGGTGAAGTACCACTTGAGCTAAATCCCCGGCCCCTATGTTATTTATTTTGTTGCTCAAACTGTTTCAGCTTTGGCCATCAGAAGCTCTTTTATGTTGTTTCTTACTTCCAAGGTCATCATTGTATGTACTAAGTGCTATTGGAATGTCTTTGCTTCTGCCTCCCTCTCTGAGGACAAAGCTAGGAAAAACATTGTATTGCTGGCCCCCATGTAGATGTGTGCATACATATCTAAATTGTTATTATATCTATACATATCTAAATTGTTATTATAGCTGTCCACTTGGTTTTATGGTAAGCTGAATATAAAATCATACTGACATTTTGACTAGTTCCAGTCCAGTTCGTTCTAGTTGGGGCAATTTTCAAGTAGTTAAGGTCATTAAACAATTACACTCAAAGCCCCTCTAAATTTCAAAAGAATGCAAAACTTATTTTAATTAGTAGTTTAAAATTAATCATAAGTCTATTTTAAAGCTGGATGGTTTATTTAACATGTTTCTGCTTTGAATACAATACTTAAACATACATCCAAAAATGTACACGCATTCCCTATTTTATGGGATTCGGGACATGTTGGTTATTTAGAATTATGAAACTTTACAGCTCACAGTTGTTTATTTAAATGAAACACTTAGCCTTCAATTTTTGCTTAAGCAAAGAATGTTGTAGTTATGTTTTATTGTCCCCCTGCTTGAAGGAGAAGAGCTAATTGTGAATAATCCTGTGTTGGCATTACCAAAAAAGTTCACATGCATTTATACTTTTCTAGGACACAGTGGTGTCAGTTAAGGGGACTAAATCTCTAGGTTTATCTAGGGTTGAGGGTTTTCCAAGACATGGCATTTTTAGTATTAAAACATTTGCTTTCAGTTTTATCCATTTGATACTGGGAAAACCTTAAGCAAATAGGGAAGAGTTTGTGTAAATATTATCCAGGAAAATAAACTTTTTAGGCAATTAGATTATAATTACAGATTCTTTAGATATTAAAGGTTAATTTTTACAAGGTATAGCAGTTGCCATTGATTTCCAGGTGTTTTGGAAGATGTATCTGTTAGCAATTACATTTCTAAGCTTAGCTAATTAGCACAGAACTAATACTGCTTTTCTAAAATTACATCATTGAGTGAGATAGAATATGTTTTTCTTATTATCATTTGAATTTTAAAACAAATTTTTCAGTAGTCTGTAGTTTTGAGATTGTGTTAAAATTCCACATGAGTAAAGAGGGAAACCTCAGAGCTGTCTTCTATAACAGCTCTACTAATTTATATTTCTAGCAACAGTGTGTTAGGATTCCCTTTTCTTTACATCCTCCTTTATTCTTTTTGTCATTTTTTGAAATAGTCATTTTAATAGGCATCAGTGTATTTTGTTATGGTGTTGATTTGCATTTCTCCAATGACTGGTAATAATGAACTTTTTAAATATAGTTGTTGCTGATCATATATTTATTCTGAGAAATATCTTTTCAGGTCTTTTGCACATTTTTAAATGGGACTATTTGCTTTTTGGTATCCAGATGTATAAACTCATTTATATCATTTAGATATTACAATGCTAATACAAGCACTAGGATAAAGGGAAGAAAATATTATATGTGGTATGGTTTAAAGTACTGTAACCTCTTTTTGGTACATGAAGTATGCTATGTCCTGTCGACATGTTTAATAGTGTCACATATTAATGCATAGGGTTATATACTCAAAACTGTCCTGTACAAGACTGCCTGCTTTGATGAAAAGAGACCTTCACTTCGAACCCTAGAAACAGTAACCTTTGGTGTGGATACAACTCCATTGTGTCATTAACCTGAAGGCATCAGACAAGAGGTTCTTCATAGATAGCTCCATTTTAAGGTAAATATGGATAATAAGGTATTTCTTTGTTTGATTTAGGTGAACTTCACTGTAACACCTCAGCCTTGATAGTTCAATACTGCATTTATCTTATATGAATACAATTAAAACCAAGCAAAATAAACACAAAGAAACTTGATGGGAGGAAAGGCAGCCTGAGAGTTTCAATCATGTAAGTAGAAGGAGAACGGGGCAAGGCAATCTCTGCATCAAAACAGTCTCTTCATTGCGTAAATTGGTCGTATATGGTTCATTTAATGCTGAGTCCTTGACAGGTACTGAACACCATATCATCGTCTTCTCTCTAGGATTACAATGTCCGTTTTGAGCTTGTTTAAAAATTTTTTCAGGACCATATAACTAAAGTATTGTTATTTTTGTATATTCAAATAATTCATCAGATTATGTTTTAATTTAAAATTTACTGGTTTGTATCCATCTTGGACATGATAGCGGGGGCATTTTCACAGACAGATGCTTGTATCTGCTAGAAATATGGAGAAAAACAGGTGCAGGAGAAAAACTAAAGAAAGTAAGTGTAGGAATAGTCCCTCTCTCCCCTTTAGCAGGTTATGAGGATGGCCCCATGTATGAGACTTGATGAGCTGTTTGCATGTGTCTTCTCTTTACTGCTAGTTATATAGATGAGTGAATTTCATTGTGTTGTATTCATACATACATGTAACATACTTTGGTCATTTCTCTCTGTACCCCTTCCTCCTCTTCTAATCTCCTTCCATTTTTTCTAGTAGTGGCTCTGTTATGTACATAGTTTTATATATATTCTATGCTTCTTTCTTTACTCTTTCAGAGCCTTTAGTAAAATTTTGGTGAATGTTCCAGTTTTTTTATTCTGTACTTTTGGTTATTAATGGTGGTCATTACTAGCTAGTGAGAATCTTTAGATAAGAGCTCGGCTCCATTGGACAAGTTCCCCTAACCCAAGAAGACTTTTATTGTGAAGTTTTCAGTACTTGGCTAGGTTTTAAGGGAAAGTCAGAAGTGACCAATATCATTCCAGATAGTTGAAAGAGAACAGTCTTGGTTTACTTGTGTACAAGAAATAAGGCTCAGAAGAAATTGATCATTTTTACTTCTAATGCAGCCTAAAAACTTGGACCTTTGCAAATAAAATTTTGTCCCTGGTTGTCATAGAACGGTGAGGTTCTTTTAAAAACATTCTTTCACACAGCTATAGTGAATGACATGTTTTGCAAAATTAGATTCAAGTCAAGCAGCCACAGGTACCTTGTGATTAGAGGGGTAGCTTGGCTATAATTACTTTGACCTAATCATTCCTTCTTCCCTGCCATGGAATATTTCATAATTGATGGTTTCTACCCAAATAATATTAAAAAGAACATTATATGCACACAGTTACTTTCCTTAGAGAAAATTTTCAAGATCTTTCATAAAAAGAATTAAATAGGAGGGAACTTAAGTAAAATTACACAAGTAACTTGTATGAAAGGTAACATTAAAAAATAATAAGATTTTTATTGCTTTTAAAATTAAAAATTGGAAAGTCTAAAGTTTTAGAAAATACCTGAACCACTTCAAAGGCTAAAAGAGAACATAAAGGTTTTAAGGACATACCTGATATGTAAGCTCTAACACAAGTATAGTCTGCATTAGAAATCTTCCCTGCGTCCTTGTGCTATGTAAATATTAGCCATATCCTCAGTAGCCATTTAATGTTGTCTGTGCTCCACGACCATCCTATCTATTTCTTCATATAATCATTCTTATGTTATCTCTTCTTGCCTAAGTGGTAAGTTATTTGAGGGTGAAATCTATATCTTAATCATTTTGCTTTCTTCTTTCATATAGTTGACACTAAAAATATCTCAATGATTAAAATGACACAATGTCATTTTGTGGGAGAGAGGCTCAAACTTTTCTGTCAAGGGTTATGGGGCTACTTTTATGCCATATGGTCTGTGTCCCATCTGTTCAACTTTGCCATCATAATGTGAAAGGAGCTATGGACAAAATGCAAATGAACTATAGGGTTATGGGCTGCAGTTCACTGACCCCTAATGAAGAACACAGCAGTCATTTGTTCTAAAACAGGAAACATAGTGATAATTTTGTAAAATAGTTTTAATTCCTATATTTATGTTTCCCTCAGTTGTGAGACACATTTCTCCTGTTTCCTACCACATACATAAGCATTCAGATGGCCTATTCCCTTTGTCTGTCTCCTGGGTTTAAAGGAGGGATCACTTTGTACTTCTGTAGTCAGTTTGAAGCTGTGTGTTTGTAGGAGTGTCATCAGGGGCAGAATCTTTACATTTTACCAGATTCCCTAGAGAAAAATCTTCTGAACTCTTTCCTGAAAAGTCCAGCTCTCACTGTTGGCATCATGAAAAGCAAATGAGGGAAAAGGACGGGCTCCCTCAGCACCTGTTCACTATTTCCTTCTTCTACCCTGTGCGCTCATAGATGCCCAAAGCTACATCTGGAGATTCTGCCATGTGTACCTGAGCCTCCATCCAGGGAAGGAAATAGAAGCTTCTGTGAGAAGCCCCCCAAGATCTCCGACTCCAAGTCAGACTCTTATGAGCAGTTTCTACATCTGCTCTTCCCAATCTATCATTGTTAACCTAAATTTGAGCCCTTTTTCCTTTAGGAGTTATAGTTTTGAAACTCAGAAGCCCACCCTCCTACACCACAGATGCCTTTTCTTCATTTTCCTGCAGCCCCCTTTATGTCACAAGGCAGTGGTTATTACTGACTGAGGAAAGTTTGGGGGCATCGTGAAAACAAGAAACTGTGGTCAAAGCCTCAGAATGTGCTGACCCAATCCTTATCATATGGCACAAAAGAGTCCATATGCTTTTTTTCTTTACCTCGGCACTGTAGCATTCTGTGAACACAAACTTTACTCTTTCCCAGTTGTGACACCATTGCATAGCACAATGGCGTATACATTGTGTATACACACTCAGTAGATGTTTGTTGAATGATCAGTAGGATTATTTCTCTGCTTTCTGGTTACTGGAAACCTAGTGTCTGATTTTTTACAACGTTTCCCGCATCTTTCTTAGAATATCAATGCATTTGTATTTCATACATGTGTATCTTGTGGAGCTTGCCAAAAAGGTTATAAATTTTATGAGAATGAAAAGAAATAGGAAAATAATTATTTAAGAAAAATACTGGTTTATATTTATTCTTACATTAACTTTGAAGTACTGTCTTCTTAATCAATTGATTTATCTAAAACCTTTTACGATTAGTACTCGAAATTAATTTAGGATATGCACTTTAAATTTACTTATGCAGTTTATCTTCTATTATTAAAGTTTACTTAATTCAATTAGATTTTAACTAAATGTAAAATCAAATGGTATCTTAGCAACTTAATTTGGACATTTGGAAGATTTTGATAACAGTGTTATAGGACTGAACCTGCACCTTTCTTGAAATAATAGTAGACTGAGGACAAAAATTCTTTCATACTCAGCCAATTATTTTTCTAATTCATAGGAGATATGCTATATATATGGTGAGAATCTAATTTTCTACAAGAAATGCTTTTTTTTCTTACCACTTGACATCTTTCTAATGTGTTGAATGGATTAGCAATGAAAGGTCCCTGGATCTGTTCACCTCTGCTTTTCAAAAGCAGTAGCACATTAGAGTCTGAGCTGAACAAGTGGCTGCCTGGAGACCATCTGCCATAGACTGTCTTGTGGACATGTGAGCAGAAGGAATGTGTTCAGCTTCTAAGTCATGCTCCTTACCAAGGAAACTGCTTGCTTTCCATGTCTTTTTTTTTTTTCGCTTTTCCTTTTCTACATCCTGAGATTAGAATGGGAATATAATGCAATTGAGTCTATTGTGATTAAATAGCAAAGAGACCATCTTGAGGCTGGAGAAGAACCAAAATAAAAGGAACCTCAATGACTTTTTGCTGACAGTACCAGAAGGAGAAATCAACTTCTATCCCTTGGAGGCACTTTTTATGAAGCACAGTAAGCAATGTCTTCCTAACAAGGGATTTTCTTGTACCACAACTCATATACTTGGGAGTCAAATTTTGTTTACCTTCTATTCAAGGAACTGTACATGAGCATTTAAATCACTTTAAAATTATATTATTGGCTACATGTGTCAACAATGTGCTTGTGAAAATTGATTCTGAGCTTTGATTAGAGAGTTTGTAATATGCTTTTGTTGTTACTTCAAATAGTCTTACTTAGTAATTTGAAATGTCTTCGAAACACAGTACCTGGGTCCCTGTGGATTTTGAACAGAACCCCATATAGTTCTGCACTTCGGACCCCCATTTCTATATGATATAGAGAAAAGTGTCTATTTATGTCATTATTTTTCATCTCTGTAACTTGAGAAATACAATTTCTAATAATAGGCTCACTGTAGTATTTGGAAAACTTCTACCTAACAACAGAAGAGAGGGCGAATTAGTCCCTTAAAAACAATGAAAATAAATTCTGAATAAAAATTCCGTATTTAATCATACTAAATGAAGAGAAATTTGAAACTTTCCAGGAAGGAAATTTAACAGTATGAGAAGCTAATTGTTTTTCTTCCCAGAGACTTGTTTTCCTATCCAATAAAATGTCTCTGAAATGTTGAAAGAGTGGCATCCATTTGGTCACTATCGCAGCACTTGTGTGAAACTAAAATGTAACTAGCTAGAAAGATAACCTCTAGGATGCCTAGGATCTTCCTGTCCTAGGTTCTTGCTTGTTGGGGGGATGCCACCAGAGAGCTGAATTCAAATTGTCTCTTTTGATCTCTCCAGGTTTACTCCAGATCCTCAGGACTAAATTCTAGTAGCTGAGTTTACTCATCTGACAATCACTTCAGTTTCAGTTATCATGTCTTTTTATACTAGAAGAAAAGGAAATGGGAGAGTCCTTCTAGAAGGAAAAGGGAAGCTTTCTTATAAATGTTGAAGTCTTCCTCTTATATTTCATTGGCCAGAACATTGTCACAGCTCTGAAAGGGGTCAGGGGATTGCATGGAGGGCAGGAAAATGAGAAAAAAAAATAAGAATTAAGATACAACGCATATAGGTACAAATTCTCAGTGAGGAATGTGATCATAATGTATTCCTAAAATGGAACAATAAACTCGTTTTAAAAAGTGAATGTTTGCTAGAAATTGGGTTCGGTGCCATCTTAAAGAAAAGGAGAACTTA
This sequence comes from Thryonomys swinderianus, assembly GCA_004025085.1. Taxonomy (NCBI): domain Eukaryota; kingdom Metazoa; phylum Chordata; class Mammalia; order Rodentia; family Thryonomyidae; genus Thryonomys; species Thryonomys swinderianus. The sequence goes on along the minus strand of PVIC010003720.1, from coordinate 19,707 downwards.
CTGGCAAGGATGAAGTGGGGGAATGGATGACTGTGACACTGGTTTAAGAGCACAGAGGAAGGCAGGGCTGAGGTGACTGCAGGATACAAGCTCCATCTTCAGAGGGCTAGCTGCTCGCATTCTGCCACAGACCTTGGTTCTTGACTGCTTTGAAGCTGTTGAATTCGGCACTTGACAGACTTTAATGTGAAAAGCTTGTCCCAGTGCTCATTCTTTGTTTGATACTGAACATATAAGCTAGAACTTGACACATCTAGCACAGCAACTTGCTACCTTTTTCACCCAAAACGATGTTTGTTACTCTTTGTTTTGGGTACTTGTGCCTCTTAGAACCAATTAATGATGAAGGTACTATACCACTACACGAGATGTTCCAGTCATTTTAGAGAAGCCAGAAATCTCGATTTTTATAAGAAAAGAGCAAATGAAACACATTGTTGGCCAAAATAATCAGCATGTGCTTTGATTCAATCACTGATGCTCTGAGTTATGAGTTCAGGCTGTTAACCCATCTTACCCAACCCAATGCATGCTCCTTTGAGGATCTGGAAGTTGTTTGTCACACTACTGAGGTAGGCATTTTGATGACATGTATAACAACTAGAGCGGGCCCAGCCTGTTCTGCTTAGAGAGGGGCCTTTTACTTTGATGCTTGCCATCCCTGTGGATTTCATTTCTATAGTGTAATCCTATAAAAATGACACAGTATCTTTGTTTTCAGTCCCAATACCTGCTAGAAAGGTTGTTTCCTTTTTAAGGTTTCAGTTAGCATTTATTTATTTATTTATTTACTTGTTTATTTATTTATTTATTTATTTTAATTGAATTCTTTATTGGTACAATTTATATACATCTCAAAATCACGTATAACATTGGGGAATTTGTACCAGTATATGACAAAAGTTAATTCTCATTTTTACCCATATCCCTACCCACCCCCACCTCCTCACCCCCTTTATACATGCTCTTTTATTTTCTTTCTGTATTATATTTATTCCTTCCCTTCATCACATTCGCACACCAAGTTTCCTATAGAAATTTCCCACTCAATAAAAGCTGTCCTACTTTCTAGAGCTCATTTGCACCTACAGGTGTTCATACCAAAGAGAAGATCCGGAAATTGTCTATCTGTGATCTATTGATTTCACTTATTAGTATATCCTCCAGGTGTCTCCATTTGCACCTAAATGGATTGATCTTGTCATTCTTTATGGCAGAGTAATACTCCATTTTATAAAAAACCCCACATGTTCTTTATCCACTCTCCAGTTGATGGACATTTGGGTTGTTTCCAAGATTGAGCTATAACAAACTGAGCTACTATGAACAAGGGTGTACATCTGTCTTTCCAATGTGATTTTTAAAATTCTTTTGGGTATACTCCTAGCAGGTGTATAGCTGGGTCAAATGGGACCCCTAGTCTTACTTTTCTGAGAAATCTACACACAGATCTCCACAATGGTTGCACAAATCTGCAATCCCACCAAAAGTGTAGAAGGGTTCCTTTCTCTCCACAGCCTCACCAGCATTTATCGTTGGTTGATTTTGTGATCACGGCCATTCTTTGTGGAGTGAGATAAAATCTCAGTGTTGTTTTCATTTGCATCTCTCCAATGACCAGTGATGTGGAACATTTCTTCATATGTTTCTTGGCTGCTTTGACTTCTGCCTCTGAGAAGTATCTGTTCATTTCAGATGCCCATTTTTGAATTGGGTCTTTAAACTTGGGGAGGTTGATCTGTTTGAGTTCTTTATATATTATAGATAATAGCCCTTTGTCTGATACACTGCTAGTAAAGATTTTTTCCCATGTTGTTGGTTGTCTTCTAGCAGTGCCAGTGACTTCTTTGGCTGTGCAGAAGCTTTTCAGTAGAATGAGATCCCATCTGTTGATTCTTTCTGCTAGTTCTTGTGCTAGGGAGGTTTTATTCATAAAGTCTCTGCCTAAGCCAATGTCTCCAAGAGTTTTACCTAGCCTATTTTCCAACAGGCTTATTCTTTCTGTTTTAATGTTTAAGTCTCGTATCCACTGTGAGTTTAGTTTTGTGCATGGTGAAAGAGATAGGTCTAGCTTTAGCTTTTGGCAGGCTAAAGCCCAGTTTTTCCAGCAACATTTGTTAAAGAGGCTGTCTTTCTTCCATTGGGGATGTTTGGCTCCTTTGTCAAAGATAAGGTGGATTAGTATCTGGAGTTGTTTCTGGGTCTTCTAATCTGTTCCACTGGTCCTCAGGTCTGTTACTTTGCCAGTACCATGCAGTTTTTATCACAGTGGCTTTATAGTAGAGTTTTAAATTGGGGATTGTAATACCCCCTGCCATGTCGTGGTTGCCTAGAATTGCTTTTGCTATTCTAGGTTTCTTGTGTTTCCAGATGAATTTTTGTATTATTTTCTCTAGCTCTGTGAAGTATACTGTTGGAATTTCAATTGGAATTGCATTGAATCTATATAGTAGTTGTGGGAGTATAGCCATTTTGATGATATTGGTTCTCCAGACCCAGGAACAAGGGATATCTTTCCACTTTCTGGTTTTCTTTTCTATCTCAGTTTTCAGAGTCTTATAGTATTCAGAGTAGAGGTCTTTCATTTCCTAGGTTGATTCCTAGATATTTCATTTTTCTGGGTGCTACTGTGAAAGGGATTGACTCCCTAATTTCTCTTTCAGTGAATCTGTTGTTTGTGTAGACAAAGGCTGTTGATTTTTGAGCACTGACCCTGTATCCAGCAACACTACCAAATTTGGTAATTAAGTCTAGCAGTCTTTTGGTTGAGTTTTTAGGATCCTCTAGATAGAGTATCATAGCATCAGCAAATAATGACAGTTTAACTTCTTCCTCTCCTATCTTTATTCCTTTTATATTTTTGTCCTGCCTGATTGCTATAGCTAATATTTCCAGTACTATATTGAACAAGAGTGGTGACAACGGGCATCCTTGTCTCATTCCCGATCTTAGTGTAAAAGGTTTCAGTTTTTGCCCATTGAATATGATGATGGCTGTTGGTTTCTCATAAATAGCTTGTATTAATTTGAGATAAAATCCATCGATTCCAATTCTCTGTAGGGTTTTGATCATAAATGGGTGTTGGATTTTGTCAAATGCTTTTTCTGCATCTATTGAGATAATCATATGGTTTTTGTCCTTGAGTCTGTTAATATAGTGTATTACATTGATTGATTTATGTATGTTGAACAAGCTTTGCATCCCTGGGATAAATCCGACTTGATCAGGGTGTATGATTTTCTTGATAACTCTCTGTATTCTGTTTGCAAGTAACTTATTGAGGATTTTTGCGTCAATGTTCATTAGAGAGATTGGCCTGTAGTTTTCTTTTTTGGTGGGATCTTTCCCTGCCTTTGGAATCAAGGTGATGGTTGCTTCAAGGAATGATTTGGGGAGTACTGCTTCCCTTTCAATTTCATTAAGGAGATTGAGAAGTGCTGGCATTAACTCTTCTTTAAAAGCTTTGTAGAATTTAGCAGTGAAGCAGTCAGGACCAGGTGTTTTCTTTGTTGGTAGGTTTTTTATTACATTTTCAATTTCCCAGATTGATTCCGGGTTGTTTAACATTTTTATATCCTCTTCATTCAGCTTCGGAAGTTCATATAAGTCTAGGAATCTATCCATTTCTTCTTGATTTTCCATCTTCTTGGAGTATAGATTTTCAAAATATGTGTTTATGATCCTTTGGACTTCTTCTGGGTCTGTGCTGATTTCCCCATTTTCATTCCTTATAGCATGGATTTGAGCCTTTTCCTTCCTTTGTTTGCTAAGGTTGGCTAAGGGTCTGTCGATCTTATTTTTCCTTTCAAAGAACCAACTCTTCGATTCATTGATTCTTTGTATTGTTGCCTTTGTCTCCACTGCATTAATTTCTGCTCTAATCCTTATAACTTCCTCTCTAGTATGTGCTTTGGGTTTGTTTTGCTCCTCTTTTTCTAGTTGTCTGAGGTTCATCATTAGATTGTTTATTGCTGTTTGCTCTATTTTCCGAGTGTAGGCATTCATTGCTATGAATTTCCCTCACAGAACTGCTTTCATTGTGTCCCATAAATTCCTGTATGTTGTGCTGGGGTTGTCGTTCAGTTGTAGAAACTGTTTAATTTCTTCTCTAATTTCTTTTGTGGCCCATTGTTTGGTTAACAAAGTGTTCTTCAATTTCCATGTGTTTATGAGGATCTTGGAATTTCTTCTGCTGTTCAGCTCCAGTTTTAAGGCACTATGGTCTGATAGTATGCAGGGTATAACTTCGATTCCTTTGCATCTACTTAAGCTTGTTCTATGGACTAGAATGTGATCTATTTTGGAGAATGATCCATGAGCAGCTGAGAAGAAGGTATATTTTCGCTTTGAAGGTTGAAAAATTCTGTAGGCATCTAATAAGTCTATTTGCTCCAAAGTTTGATTTAGCTCAAGTATTTCCATATTGATTCTTTGTCCAGTTGATCTGTCAATTTGTGACAATGAAGTATTAAAATCACCTACTACTATTGTTTTCATGGATAACTGGCTTTTCATGTCCAGTAATGTTTGTTTTATGTAGTTGGGTGCATTTGAGTTTGGTGCATAAATATTTATGAGTGTTATTTCTTTTTCCTGGATAGTTCCTTTTACGAGAATATAGTGACCTTCTTTATCTCTTTTAATCAGTTTGGGTTTGAAATCTATTTTATCTGCAAACAAGATAGCCACTCCTGCTTTCTTGCAGTTTCCTGAGGCATGGAGGATTGTTTTCCAACCTTTTATTTTCAGTCTATGGGTTTCCTTCTGAATTAGCTGTGTTTCCTGCATGCAGCAGAGTGTAGGATCTTGCTTCTTGATCCAATCTGCTAGTCTGTGTCTTTTAATTGACCCATTGAGGCCATGGATATTAATAGTTATGACTGATATGGACATATTCAGAGCTGCCATGTTTCCCTGTTCTCTGTTCTTTCCTTCCTTGCTTTTCCCCTTTTCTATTTAGTTTTTTGTTTGCCCCAATGAATTCATTCTCCTGGGTCTAGTGGGTATGGAATTTTCTGTGTTTTTTTTCCAAGACGTTCTTTAGGATGTTTTGGAGTGCAGTTTTCGTATTTGTGAAGTTTTTTAGGTGTTCTTTATCATGGAAGTATCTTATTTCCCCCTCTATTCTGAAAGATAGTTTTGCAGGATACAACAGTCTAGGTTGGAGGTTGTTTTCCTGCAATGCTTGAAATGCTTCTCTCCATGCTTTCCTTGCACTGAGTGTTTGTGTTGAAAAGTCTGCTGTGATCCTAATGGGCTTCCCTTTGTAGGTGATTTTCTTCCTTTCTCTCACTGCTTTCATTATTTCATTCTTTTGTTGTACATCTGGAACCTTGATAATTATATGTCTGGGTGTGGCTATTTTTATGTCATGGTGTTTTGGAGTCCAATAGGCCTCATTTACTGTATGTTTATATCTTTTCCTGTGAAGTTTTCTGTTGCTATCTCTGACAATAGTTTTTTTTATGTCTTTTACACTGTCACCTGCTTCCTCAATGACTCCAATCAGTCTTATGTTATTTTTCTTTGAGTCATCTAGAAGCTGTTGAATTGATTTGTCATGAGTCCCTTGCTCTTTTCCATAGATTATACCTTTCCTGCTAGTTGGCTGTTATGCTGTCCTCTAGGTCTGAGATTCGGTTCTCTGCTTCATTCATCCTACTTCGCAAGCTTTCGTTCTCCTTCATCATTCCCTGGAGCTCTGCTTGAAGCTGTTTAAAAGGTTCCATTGCTTCTGCTATCTTGGATTCTATCATCTCGCTGATCTCTTCTTTAGTGATGTCTTTCACTGAGGACAGTATCCCTGTTTTGATCTCAGAGATGAGTTCTGATTTCCATTTTACTAGTTCCGCTTTAGTTACCATCTCCAAGAGTCCTGGTGTTTGAGTTTCAGTTTGCCCTATTTCCCTTTTCTCTGAATTTCCCTGTGGTGGTGATCTTTGTGTCTGGTTTTTTGTGTATTTTCTCATTTCTAATCTTTCGTTGTTATTAATGCTCTTCTTTGTCTGATGACATGGTGATGTTTGTTGCAGATCTCTTTCTATTACCTGGGGCCCTTTGGATGCAGCACTTTCCTGGGGGGTCCTCCTTGAATCTGTAATTACCCTTGCGGGTTCTTACTTCTGGTGTCTCAGTGCGGCTCCAGGAGCACGCCTCCTGTGGAGGGATGCAGGAGATGGCTCCAGCTCCTCTAGGGCTTGGGGCCTCACAATGCAACTCCAGGGTGGAGTTGGGGCTGGGCAGAGGCCCTCAATCCTTAGTGGTGTGGTTGGAGCCCAGGGTCTGTACCTGACTCCTCCCTGTACAGCTCCGGGAAGTCCATGCACGCCGCTCCCTTCAGTCCGCCGTAAAGGGACGGTGCGGCCCGCAGCCTGGTCCGTCCATGGATACCATTTATTTTTGAAAAAAGTCTTTGTAGTTCAGGCTGGTCCAGAACCCATTGTGTAGCCCAGGTTAGCCTTGAATTTGGAGCAATCGGGATTACAAGTGTGAGCCACCTCACCCGGCAGGCTTTTATTTTTTTTTTTTTTTTGAGACAGGGTCTTGCTTTGTAGTTCAGGCTGACTCTGAGCCCACTGTATAGCCCAGGCAGGCCTCGAACTCAGCAATCCTCCTGTCTCTGCCTCCCGAGTGCTGGGATTACAGGCGTGAGCCACCATGCCCTGTGGTATGTGTTATTGATTGCTGGTGGGCGTGAGTCACCACGCCCGGCAGACCCAGCAGGTTTTTAATGTTTTTTGGTACCAGAGTCTGAACTCAGAACCTTGTGCTCATGAGGCAGGCACAGCACCATGGAGCTATATCCTCGGCCCACTGTGCACGTAAGCAATTCGGAATCTCCAGCAGATAGGATCACTGAAATTGGGATATAGCAAAGGCCTGAGGTTGTCCTAACCTGTCTGTCACCAGTTTCCATCTTCAGGGGTCCTCATTTACTAAGAAATACTAGTGGACTACCAGTTTCTTTAACTTCCATGCACTCATCAGGAATTCTTAGGGAAATGTCTGCCACTTATTTTTGACTCTGTGTTAGGAATGGTTCCCTTATATTCTATATTCTGGAATTAGTTTTCTACTGTGAGAGGTAAAATGTTCCTTTGCACAAATATGAAATGATTATTTTTTTCTGAAATCAGGTGAGTACTGAACTTCAGGTTCCAAATCTCTAATGGCACCTCTCAGAATATAACACAAGTAAGGCCTAACCTTAGGTCTTGCCGTCAAAGAAATCTGGCATTCTATGAAAAAACAAAGTTTTGACTGTCTTCTCTTAAGTAAACAGAAATACATTGTTTCATGTATTCTCCCTATTGTTTAGTTGTTTACAATGGGAGGATAATACCAGCTTTTGGTTTTCCATGTAACCTAGACAGTGATTTCCATAGTGACCAGAATGTGGCCTACCTGAGGCAGTTTTGTCTTCTGGCAATAGTGATTCTTTTCTTTCCAGTAGTATCCCTGTTAGTCATGCTTTCAAAGTCATTAACATCTCTAGATATTGTTTTTCTCCTTGCTACCTCACTCAGTAACGCCATAAGCATAAAAAGCAAACACTACTAGACAATATCAGTACCTTTATCTCAGTAGAAGCAGTGGGAACTAGAGCGGGGGGGGGGGTTAGTGTTGGAAAAAAATAAGACAGAAAACACCACTTAATGTTTTTTTCTATTACTCCTGTTATTCTTGTTTGCATTTGCATTATTTGATTACTTCTGTGAACTGAGTGCTTTGCTCACAGGAAGAATTCAATATATTTTTGAATGAATGTGTCTTGGGAGAGAAATGAATTAGCACTTGTGAAGGAAAAAACTTTGAGAACCGTATGTTAATGATTTTTTGAGTTTTCTTTTTTTTCTCGGAAGCACTACAACCCTCAGACTTAAACTAGTAATAATAGTTCCTGTATTAAAAACATTTCTAAGTTAATTGTTATTGGAATGTGCTGTAATTTCTGATCTTATTGCAATTATCCACCTCTTTCTGCTTACAAATGTTTATGTTAATTACTTTTAGTAGAAGAATTAGCATTTATTTGCTCACCAGGGAACCATTTTATAAGGAATCACAGAGTTTGAGGCCCTGATAACCTAAAAGGGAGCCTAACTTGTAATTATGGACTAGTGTGAGTTCACAGAGACTCATGTTTATTGTCTGATAACGTTAGGAATTATATATTAAACTCTGGTTTTAGAGGAAAAAACAGAATCTATAAAGGAAAGTAACTTTGCTATTTTGGGAAAGTAAATGAGTCTTGGTGAATATGAAAAATCATTGGCTTTATGAAAATCTAGTTAATGTAAAGATTCCTATAACATTTACATGACCTTTGAGGATTTGTTGCTTGCTTATTTGTTTGCATTTTGTAGAGAAAGAACACTAAGCTTTTTGCATTCTGTATAGCAGGGTATGTTATTGGTCCCTCCCTGTTCCTTCAGATGTTGGTGTAAGTGAAATTAATTTCCAATGAATAATAATATTACAAATGCCTGGAATAGCATAATCAAGTACGCACACTGACTTTCATCAGAGTGAAGCAGGTATAGTACAGTAGAAATTGATGTTTTTCTTGAAGAGTTTGCATTGTCATTTCCTTTCAGACATGCTTGGATAAACAAGAAACCTCAAACTTGCCAAATAAGCCCTGACTGAAGAACATTTGAGACTCTGTGGCTACAAGTGTTCAATAAGTTTAACAGCAAGCCTGTTTTATTCTTCTTTTTAATCAGTTAATTTTGTCTCTTTTCCTTTTCACCTAACACTGAAAGTGGGCCTCTCTGTTGCAGAAAGGCTAGATTCATAATGTGGGACATTAGAGATCATCTTGTTTCATCACTCTTCAATAGGTGGGGACCCTAAGTACCATAGTTCATGGCCAAAGATAAATTTCTTTCTTAGCTAAGACAGGTTTTACCTAAACTGAGGCTTTTCTTATTTTTTCCTTCCATGCCATACAGCTCCAACTTTAATCAGACATTAAGGTTAGTCTGTTTTATCCTCTGCACATGAATAAATTTGGTATTTTCTTTTGCTGCTGTTAATTTGTCTTGAGCAAACTCTCCTTTCTTACCTAGAGTAAGCAAAGATGCCTGAACAGTCTCATATAAAACCTTGTAGTAAGCCATTATCAACAAAATTAAATTCCAGCTTCTTGGTTTGTGAGGTCTGTGAGGCTGTGGGCCTTCTGACCCTTGGTCCCTTCTTCCAATTAAGGCCTCCCACGCCTGAAGCAACAGAACTGGACAGTGTGTGGCTTTCTGGAGGAATCCTGCAGATCTGGCCTCTGAGTTTTTTCACTTACTATGATTCTTCCTCACTTTTCTGGCAATTCCTTATATTTTCCAATTCCATCTAGGTTCCAGGTAGAATTAATTTTCTGGGAAGGTAAGAGACTCAGGCCCAGCAATTATACCTCTCACATATCTATTATAGTAACTATGATGCTACCTTAAAATATTATGGCAATAATGATAATACCTATGATTTTTTACTTGCTGATGCTATGTTCCTCAGAGTATAACTGTTCTTGAGTTGCCCCTAGAAAAATGAAATAACACATGATCAGGATTTTTACATTTGATCTTAGCCAAAAGGCCAAGGAGAGATCATAATCTGGTCTTTTATGTTCTTTGCTTAAAACTTTAAGTGGCTTATAAATGTCACTTTATGTTCAAATACCTAGATTAGGGAACCTAAAAATAATTATGTAGCCCATAAGGAAGGCATTACTTTAGCTAGAGAAAAAGTTATTTGATAACTCAGGATCTGACCAAATAAGGATTATGATGGCTCAACAATGGAATTGTATGTTTTTTAATTTTGTGAGAGAACAAGTGATCAAAGATTACACTGGAGATAAGATGTGTGATAGTGAAGAAAACTGATTACCAAAATCTGTTTAGGAAATATTCTACTTCATTACCTTTGTATGATAATTATATTATAGATGTCATTTAAAGGAAATGGTAGAGGTGTCTTAGTTAAATAGATTTGCCAAGAATACATTTATTACTGGTCATAGTAGTTTGCACAAAGTACTGCTCAATTAATTTGGATAGAAATAAAGTAATAGATTTATAATGTTGCTGAACGAAAACAAATCAAGAGAATTATTTGATATTTTCATAGACTTATAAACAGTAAATATTCATCTCAGAATTTCCATGACTCCACTGTACTATAGTATTTCTGGATCTCTCTCTCTCTCTCTCTCTCTCTCGTCTTCCTTACCAGCTCATCTTTCTGAGTCAACTATGTCCTGCAGATTTTTATCATAGTGTTCCTGTTCACCCCATGCTTCACAATTTCCCACATTCCCTACACCTACTCCCATAGCTTCTACTAATAGCACTATTCCAAGAATAGAACCATCTCTTTCTATTTCTGGCTTTGACATCTTTTTTGGAGTTATAGATTCATATGTATTACTTTATGTTCACATATTAACCTCTCATCTTTCATTTCAAGTCTTCTTCCTTTTATTTCAGAAAGTGATGACAATATTTGCCTCACTGCCTAAATCCAACACAAATAACAATCCAAATTTTACACTCCAAGGTGTTTGAGATAAGACAGTATGAAGACTGGGAAATTACAACTATTTTAAATCTTGAGTGGTTCTACTTCTCTTTTCCTACACTGGAATTACTATTATTTTTGGTCTATACTTTCTTTCACTTAGAATACCTCAAGGTTCTCAGATGCTTTTCTTATCTGGCTGCTCTTTAAAATATTGATTCCCTGAACCATCACTAGAGAGTTATTTACAGTGTAAACTTGATTATATCAAAAGATTAAAACTGTCACTCTCCTACAAATGAGTCAAGTTTATCCTTATTTTCATAGTTACCATAACAAGTAGATTAGCAATTTGAAAGGATAAATAAAGATATACTGTACCTGGGTGTGGTGGCTGACATCTATAATCCCAGCATTTGGGAAGAAGAGGCAGGAGGATTGCTGTGGTTGAGAGGCTTGCCTGTACTACACAGTGAGCTCAGGGCCAGCCTGAACTACAAAGAGAGACCCTGTCTCAAAAACAAAGAAACAAAACCAAAAAAGATATACTGTAAATTTAATACACCAAGGTGTTTGAGATAAGACAAGTAATAGGCTTCACTACCAAAGTGGGAAGACTCGTGAGTTCACAACTTTTATATTATGCATGTCTGCAAAATCAGCACCATGTGGATGACAGCAATGTTTGCCACTATCCCAAGCAGTTTCTATGCCTTCTTGAACCATGGCTATAGCAGCCTCTGAGTGGCTGAAGGGCAGAACTCAGGGAAACACTTCCACAGGTGATACTGAATGAGAAGGGTATCCTGGTCTCTCTTCTCAGTATACAGTCTTTCAAAGTAGTTTAGTCTTTGCCACCCTTGTGAGTAATGGAATATGGGCATTTCCTTACATGTCCTCAAGAGATCTTTCCTATTGTCCTGATGCAAGTTACTTGGCTTCTTTATAATGTTAATTTTTCTGCAAATATATTCTTACTATCTCCAACTGTATAGGAACATCTTTTCTAGCCAAACTGCATGTTTTCCAAATAATTCAGCTCTATTTTTGCTACTGATTCTCAGTGTAGGTCTGGCTAAAACAGTAAGATGTATCTATGCCACAGCTTGAACATTGTGTTGCTGAAATTTCTTCCACCAGATTAATTAGTCTAACACCCATAAATTCAGCCTCACATAAAGTCTTAGGACATGGACAAAATATAGATAAATCTTCACGTGAAATAAATACATATATTCCTCCATAAACCAGTTCCAAAGGCTTTGGATACACATTAGATCATAGAAACAGCCCTGCTCCTGGAACCAGTTTCCTACATTAGTCACTTTTCTGATGCTGAAATAAAGTACTCAATACCTGAAACTTAAAGGAGGATATATTTTCTCTCTCATATTCAGTGGGCTTAGTCCAGGGTTGGTTGGCTTCCAGGAAAAATGGCACGTGTGGGGGAAGGGCATGGCAAAAGAACGCTGCTTACCCCATGGCAATCAGGAAGCAGCAAGAGAAGGGAGGAGCCAGAAACAAGAATATATTCCTCTAAGTAATGTGCCCAGTGATCCAGTTCCAATAAGATCTCTCCTACTTTATTTCCCTGAAAATAAGGCCTAACTGGAAAATAAACTGCAGCTGTAATTAATAGCTGGTCATTACCATGGTGATGGCTCCTGTCCTATAGAAGATTATGCTTCACTATTATTTTGCTTGTTGGCTACTCTGTAATAGGCTGATTGGGGCTGGCATTCTTGCTCTCTAGTTAGATCTTCTTTTCAGAGAAACAAGTTTACAAAACACACAGCCAATTTATCTTTCTTCTTTCTGTTTCCTTGTAAATTTTGGAGAAGTGAAGCAGCTATTTTGGCTTTATTAGTAGCTATTTTAAAGAGAGCAATGATATAGAAGTTCTACAATGTATAATGCTTCTTATGTCACATGGTGAAATAAATGCAAAGAGTGTTTTTAAAAAATTATGTGAAGGGCTGGAGATTTAGCTCAGTGGTTCCAGCACCTGCCTCACAAGCGAACGTCCTGAGTTCAAGCCCGGTAACAACATACAATGCTGGGTGTGGTGACTCACACCTACCAGCAATCAATACCACATACCACAGTGCCAGGCATGGTGGCTCATGCCTATAATCCCAGCACTCGGGAGGCAGAGACAAAAGGATTGCTGAGTTTGAGGCTTGCCTGGGCTACATAGTGAGCTGAGGGCCAGCCTGAACTACAAAGCGAGACCCTGTCTCAAAGAAAACCAAATTATGTGAAGACTCTAGTTTTACATATTTGTAGCAGAAAAAGTTTTAAGAAAACCTTTAGACTTATATTTTTACAAGCTGACATTCTTAATAACTAATTGTGACAGTTCCCATTTTTAACCAAAATGTTTCAGGATGTTTTCTGGCCCTGACAAGTTTGGTGTCAAGAAATACTTTAGTTTCAATAGTGAGTCTTTTTTATATTCCTGTATTTGTGGAAATTTGTATCAGTGAAGGAGGAATCATAGTGATAAAGAAATATGGTTATTTTTAGCTAATGTTATACTTGGGTTAGTAAAACAGGGTTTCAGAAATTAAAGATGTCAAGGATATCAAAAGTGATTGTATCTCTCACTTTTTAATGGTGAAAATGGAATCCCAGAGTTACATTGAGCTCCTGTTACAGCTTACTGGTGGTAGTTCATCTCAGTGGCTAATAAATAACTGGGTCAGTGAAGGGTAGAAATTTGGTTGTATTACCTATATCAGGCATGGTTTTCTATGCTTGTGGTTTATCATCTTTACATTGCTACATCATCTCACCATTATTTTCTTTGCCTTTTTACTCACACAGACCCATCCTTAGTCTTTCCCTAATGAGCAAACAGCTCCCTCCTAAAGCCTTTCTTCTTCTTCTTCTTCTTTTTTTTTTTTTTTTTTTTTTTTTTTTTTTTTTTTTTTTTTTTGAGACAGGGTCTCGCTTTGTAGTTCAGGCTGTCTCTGAGCTCACTATGTAGCCTAGGCAAACCTCGAACTCAGTAATCCTCCTGTCTCTGTCTCCCAAGTGCTGGGATTACAGGCGTGAGCCACCATGCCGGGCCTAAAGCCTTTCTTGTATCTATCTCCTTATTAGCAAAGACATCATTACTAACTACATCATCCTTTTAGCTTCTGGTTTTCTTTCCTTAGAAATGCATTAAGAAGGGAGAAGAGAAGGAAGGAGTGAAGGCAGTCTTTCTCATGGCAGCTCCGCATCTCAAAGGGATACCTCATTTCTTCCTTGACTGTCCTTCCAGCTGACCAAAACCTCCCCTCACTCCAGCACTTGGACATTCTGCTTTATGCCTCCCTATTTCACAACAGCTGGCTTGGAAAATGTCAATTGTTACACTGTGACTACCAAATCTAGGGAGGTTTTTCTAGGCTTTTATGACTTGATCTTTTTGTATACTGACATATTTTATAACTTCCTCCTTGAAGTTGCTCTTTCTTAGTTTTCTGTAACAAAATGGGCTTTTACAACATTTCCTCACACCCTGAATATTTATATTTCTGTTCCATGCACATCACTCTCATGGCCATGCCTTTTGTTGGGAGTTAGAATAATACAGTGCTTAAAAACCTTATATTCTGGAACCAGAACCCTTGTGCTTAAGCCCTGACTGTCCAACATGGGTCAGTTATTTAATTTTTCCACTCGATTTTGTCATTTGAAAAATGAAGATATTGCCTTGTGTTGTTTTGAAAATTAGAGTATTACTAGAGATATGGCTCAGTGGTACCTCCCTGTCTGGAAGTACAATGTCCTGAGTCTAATCCCTAGTACTGCTCAAAACTAAAACAAAATGAAATTAATATACATAAAGTACTAATTCCTGAGAAATGGTAAATCTCTTGTGTTATTCTTCGGAGAAGTAAAGAGGTGAAGAGGGGAGAAAGAAAACTTAAGGAGAAAGAGAGAGAAACACACATATACATATGCAAAGAAAGGGAGAGAGAGAAGGAGGCTCTCGCTGTGCTGTTTGCATATCTATCATCCATTCCTAAAGACCCATGCATAAAAGACAAAGAAAACAGAATACACAAACATATTAATTTTCATTCATTTTTTTTTTTTTTTGAGACAAGGTCTCCCTTTGTAGTTCAGGCTGGCCCTGAGCTCACTATGTAGCCCAGGCAAGCCTCGAACTCAGCAATCCTCCTGCCTCTGCCTCCCGAGTGCTGGGATTATAGGCATGAGCCACCACGCCCGGCACTGTGGTATGTGGTATTGATTGTTGGTGGGCGTGTCTCCACGCCCAGCATTGTATGTGGTTTCTGGGGATCGAACTCAGGACCTTGCGCTTGCGAGGCAGGCGCCGGAACCACTGAGCTAACCCTCCAGCCCTAATTTTCATTCTTAAATTTGAGGTTCTGATCCTGAGGTCAAATATTTCAAAATAACTTTCACATCCAAACATTTGTGGCCAAGTAAACAGCACAGCCCCTGGACACTGTGTCCATCCTGGCTGAGTCTGCACCAAGCTTCCTATGACTCCCTCCCTGCCCGTATCCCCTGTTCCATGTGAAGTTGGCCTCCTGTGGCCCCAAGTTCATATTTGGAACTTTAAGAGCAAGCACTAAACACATCCTTAAATGAAGGTCCTGGAATTAAAAGTAACATTTTGTCTGTGGCTTTTCCCATTCTCGCAGAAATGTGGAGGAGGAGAGGGAGACATTTATCACAGTTATCACGAGGAAAAGCTTTGGGAGTTGAAGATACAAGTTGCTTTCTAGAGGTCTGAGTGTAGAAGGGTGATGCGGATGGCAGTGGCATGGTGACTATGTTACTAGTTGCTTTGATCTCTGGCACTTTGGTGGGAGGGAGGAGTGAGGTTCTTGTGGGCTATTTGTGTGTGTGTGTGTGTGTGCGTGCATGCGTGCATGCGTGCACACATGCACAATTAGCTGATTCTTGGAGGAAGAAAAGTATTCCAGAACATCCACAGCAATGACTGTTATAGGTGAGGTCAATGGCAGGAGGATTACATGATCAGAAAGGAAGAACTGTTAATCTACATATACCACTCATAGTGTTCAAGAAATTCATGTAAAGAGCTAGAATTATTTTTGAAATGGCATTTGACCATTGTGAGGTACTTTCTCATTGCACTGTGAGATTCAAACTTGCCTATTTTGGCTTCACAAATGTTATATAAGCCAACAGTTTTGCAAAGCCAGAAACAAAAGTTCATGACCAAACCATACTCAAGATTTCTTCTCTACTTTGCAAACATATTGCCAATAATCCTCCTGCCCCCAAATTGACTTAACCCGTCAATTATTGAAGACATTCTACAGGTTCATTTTTGTGATATGATTCTAAGTAAGATTAATTTGTTAATTCCTCAACAATATGTTTTAAAATCCACCCACAAATTATAAATATTTTATGGGTAGGGGAAATGTTCGGTGCATAACCTTTAGCTCTTTGAATATTTAATGTTATTTCCTTACTGTCTTTAAGGCACATATCCTATACCTCAAAAGCTCACTTTGCACAGTAAAGAGGCAGTAAGTGCACAACAAGCACTCCATTTTACAGGTGGAGACACTGAGGCTCAGTAACATAAGATAAGCCACTCAGGAGCAGCCAACACCGGATGACATTATTTTGTCTCTGAGTATGGTGAGTGGCGCTGGACCAAGCCTTTGTGGGTCTGCCACTCCTCAGTTGATAATGAGAGACAGAAAAAAGGGAAGAAAGGAAAACTTGCAGAAACTTTACATTGCTGTGGGTGAAGAATGTCAGACATTATTTTAGAAAATCTGGAAACAGAAACAGATTGCTCTTTCCATCATGCTTCATCTCAGGTCACCCTGAAATTGAATCTTGAGTCACTCCTCTGTATTTCAGTGATTCATTTTGTGTGTGTGTGTGTGTGTGTGTGTGTATTACCACACATGATAGAGGAGCATAAATCATATGAAAATTGTGGAAGTTTTTCACATTTTAGGCTCTAAGAAATAGACATTAGTTTTTTGGGCTTTGGGAAAACATTGATGCTAAGAAATTAATGGTGTTGCTTAACTCATGAAGGCTGTGATTGTAATGTAAACTCAGACAGGAAAATGGCATTTTAAATATAATCTATATGTTAGCAATTTGATATCTCTGGCTTTCCAGATGGTTGGAGTTTTTATGAAACTTTGAGAATTTGTAGATTTAATTGAACACCTCTGTGCTTGACCTTAGAATCACACTATCATGATGGACTGGGCCAGTTAATAATAAGTATATTGGTGATTTCAGGACTAAATATTAGAATCACATGACACAGTGAGACTGAACTCAACTCATTACTAATGAGGTACCTAGTTCCAATGTCTGCCTTAAAGACTTAATTTCCGTAAATAGTATTTGTTATCTTGAAAGCCTTTTTTTAGATAATATGAAGGTTTAGAGAGGTCAATGACATAAAATTGTTGTTCTCCAGCATCTCACTGATTTAGTGAAGGAAATGGACCTGTAGAAAATTAATTTGAAAATCTGAGTATTGTATTAGAATGACTCCAAAGGCAAACTGAATCCATATCAAGTGTGTATACATATTAATCCTTCATCTACATGTTCAACTATTTGGACAAAAATTTCTTTGATATTCAATAGAAATCTGACAGCCTTTTTAGTTTTGGTGGACTCCTGGGTATATAAGGCATGTAACTTGCTCTCACAGCTGTCAGTGATGCAAAGAAAATTCATGTGGAAAGAGAGTAGGTGAAGTCCATGCAGCTAGGAGTGGTCAGAATAGAAAAAGCAGCGAATCAGGATGGAGAAGGAGAGGTTACCAGCAGACAAGAAATAGATATTCCAGGAAGAGGGAATTGCTTTTACCTTCTAAATTATATCTAACCTGAAGGAGAGAATAAGATTAGTCAATGACATTTTAACATTCAGGCTTTCTTCAGAAAACATGTTCTTTTTTTTTTTTTTTTTTTGAGACAGGGTCTCGCTTTGTAGTTCAGGCTGGCCCTCAGCTCACTACGTAGCCCAGGCAAGCCTCGAACTCAGCAATCCTCCTGTCTCTGCCTCCCGAGTGCTGGGATTACAGACGTGAGCCACCATGCCCGGCACTGTGGTATGTGGTATTGATTGCTGGTGGGCGTAAGTCTCCATGCCCAGCACTTTATGTGGTTACCAGGGATTGAACTCAGGACCTTGCAAGGCAGGCGCTGGAACCACTGAGCTAACCCTCTGGCCCAGAAAACATGTTCTTGATTCAATCCCTCATCTTTCTATAATAGGAAAAACAAAATTATTTTACTTTTGTTTCCATGTGGAAATGGAGTTATATAGGTAATGAAAACTGCTATGAAAATAAAAATTTAAATAATGTTTAAAGTGAATAATGCATAACTTTAGTATCACTGCTGTTTTTTGAAAATTTTCTCATGGCTTTATATGTACTGAATTGTTTAAATAACATGATGTGTGAGATTTGATATTAAGTTAAAGAAAACTGGCTTCTATGAAGTTTTAGAAGTCTTATTTTACAGTAAATCTTTTATTTGAAACTGCATTCTTCCTTTCTTCTTGTTGCAATCTTTTATACACTATTGTTTATTCATGAAATGACAAAGTAAATCACTATCACTTTTTTATTTTCTGAAATATTATACTTTTAAAAAGAAGTTCTAAAACCTTTAAAATATTTGTAATCCAAAAATATTCTGTTCAGACAGAGGATTGCTTCTGAGTTAGGCAAAAACAACAAAGAACACACACAGATGAAAGTGTAAATTGAAATACCTACTATTTTTTAAAATGTCAACCTTATCCTATTTTGAGAGACAAAGATGGGAAAATGCATGTCTTGTCTTACCATCTCCAAACTTACTAAGGATAGATAGCTTTTATTGAGTGTTTACCTTGTTTCTCCCTAAACAAAGCTCTAAGATAGATATTATTGTTATATACTCATGTTATAATCAAGGAAACAGGCCCAGATGTAAAGCAGCAAGCCCAAAGTCCACAACCTGCATGGGAGAGAGTTTACATTGAAACACAGATTTTACAGTGTGCCATCTGTGGACTGCTGTCCTGTAACTAACTTCCCTTTAAACCTAATGCTTTGCGATTGGGAGTCCTCACTGACTAAATTTCCAGTGTACTTTTTTGTCCTTTGATATATATGTGTGAATTTTGTATGTGTCTTCATGGGTACTTATGTGTGTGTGTATGGTTTGTGTTTGTGGACCGACCATCTATGCAAGTCTTCACAAGCAATTGTTGTGTCAGTCAAGACTGGTTAGGACATGGCAGTAGTAAAACCCCCAAGTCTCAATGGCTTTACACAAGAAATGTCACAAAATTCTTTTCTCACTCTGCATATTCAGTATGGACAATCAGAGGTGTAGGCTGGGGGATGGTAGTGCTGGGGGTCTTCTCCACCCAGTCTCTCAAGGCCATTGCTGTTATATAACTGATCAGTGAGAACATGCTGAGTCCTTCCTTGGTCATGCAGCAGGGGAGAAGAGCGAAGGGTCACATGCTGGCACTTAAGTGTTTCCTCCTGCCAGCAGTAAAAGCTACTTCTTACAGCCTGTTTTTCAGAGCAGGTCATGTGTCTCTGCCTCACGGCAAGATGCTGAGAAATGTATTGAAGCAAAGAATGCTTATGAAGAGCAGGTGTCTTTGCCAGGACTATTCTCACTATGAGCTAACTTAAGGGTTTTATTCAAGAGGAAAATAGAAATAATTTAATTTTCAAGCAATCAAGAGAGACGATGTACTCAGATTTCTAGGCCACCTTAGCTTGTGTCTACCTCACCTGTTCCATTCGGTGTGGTGAAGGACTGTGAGTTACAATTGTACAATAACTCTACTGGCACTTTCTGAACTTTGGTGACATGTGGCATTTTAGATAAAGTTTTCCTCAGCTTTGGCTCCACACATCAGTCTTTCTAACTCATGCTGCTTTGCAGAGGAGTGAATGAGTAAAGCTTTTGCTTTGAGCCTAATTCTCTAAATACATATTCAAACAAAATTCTCTCCAAAACCTGAGGAAGGAAAAAGGAGTGTGAAACATTTCATTTTTTTTTCCTGATTGCACGTCCCTTTTTATTATGTCAATGATGTTGTGATGGGACTTGGGAAATGTTATACCAAAATATGGTTCCTTGGTGTATTGGATATTTTATCCTGAAGGAATTTATGGAAGCAAGAAAATCTCTCTAGTCT
>PVIC010003719.1:0-67206 GCA_004025085.1 Thryonomys swinderianus | reverse complement strand
GCTTTTTTGGAGACAGGGTCTCACTTTGTAGTTCAGGCTGGCCCTGAGCTCACTATGGTGCCCAGGTAAGCCGCCGCGAACTCAGCAATCCTCCTGTCTCTGCCTCCCGAGTGCTGGGATTACAGGCGTGAGCCACCACGCCCAGCATTATATGTGGTAACCGGGGATCGAACTCAGGTCCCCGCGCTTGCAAGGCAGGCACCGGAACCACTGAGCTAACTCTCCGGCCCATCTCGTTCTTTTCTTTTGATTTGCAGTAACTTGCTAACTCAGCAAGGGGAATAAAACAATCAGAGGTCAAAAGCTGATGTTCATAATTTTATTACATGTTGATTAAAAAATAAAAATGAAGGAATGCATCTAGCTGTACAGAAGATGTGGAGTGAAGGTCTATGAAGTGATTGGCATTTTCTGTTGCTTTTGCATGACCCCAAGAACTACCAGAATGTTTGTGTGCAGTATCAACAAATTCATGAGCACACAGTTCTTATCTTTGGTTTTGAAACACAGGATTTCTGTTCATACCATGACAGATTACATCCAGATAGGATACTCATATTAGTTATAAGTTTAATCTTTGTACCTTAAATTTTCCAAAGTATTTTCAGATTTATCCTCACCAATCAACAGTGTCAGATGTGTGAGCTTTTCACTTCCTCCAGTTTACCCACACAACATAAGAAACTTAGAAGCACAGGGGATATATCTTCCTACCCATCTATCTAGTGAATCAAACCCGGGTGTGGTTCACGGGAGGCAGGCCCTCTATCTCTGAGCTACAGTATCAGAACCAAACTTCCCTTTTTTATTTCTAAGTAGAACATAGGGATATTGTGAAGTTAGTAAAAAGGACAAAAATCACTGAGGGGTGATGGACAGGTGACCACTCCCCGTCATGAAAATAATCATTCTGTATGCAGACAGGTATGACTAAATGAAAATTTTTTAAAAATAAATTCTTTTTAACTCTCTAGATGGGAGCAAACACTGAACTCTTAGAAAATAAAGTATCTCAGATTAATAATTGGGAAAAACTTTCAAGACCAATGCTAAACATGTCAATGTGATTGGAAATGTGCTTGCAGTTCTGTATTATGAAATCCAAAAAAGTCAAATGCGCACAAATTTTCAACTTAAAAACTGTGAAATTGAAGAAGTAAAGTTGACATTGATCACCACTGTCCCACTGCAGGCAGAGGAAGTGGGTTTTCACAGACTTTCCTTCATTTCTTAGCGACATGGTCTTACATGTATAAAACACACACACAGTTTGGGTTTGGATTGGCACAATTTTACTCTTCTTGGATTTAAAATAAGTGTCATTTCTATTTTTCTTTGCTTACTATACAATGGATGAAATCTCATCCAGCTGCAAATGCTTCAACATTCTTGAGGACTGAAGACTAGGGGTATTACGCAACACATGTAGACTCAGATTTAATTTAAGTACTGGGGTCATGGCCCTGAGTGTTGGGAAACCAAAATCTAAACTGAGATTCAGCCTGTTTTGCATGAACTATGTGACTGTAGGTGAATGAATTAACTCCTTTCAGCCTTCTTCTCATCTGTAAAATGGCATTGATCGCCCTTTCATGGAAGACTGAAAGGAGACAGCACAGATCAGCACTCCGGCACACACCTGATACCCAGTGAACACTTGAAAGTTACATTTCCCCTCGCCTGTACATCACTGTGCATGTGCTATTGTTCTGACCTTTTTAGAAGTCCAAACTCCAGGTGCAGAAAGTGGAATTTATGAATTGGAACAAATTACTGTAATTATGCACACACATAGAAAGCTCAGTGCATCCTAAGCATTAATTTACCTTATATAAGTGAAAAATGCTGCAATAAGATTTTTCTGTACATGTTTCAACTTCTGTGTATGATGTGAGTTTTTTATTGAAACAAATTTTTATCGCAGACAGTTGGAGAGTATTGTTTTTTAGCTTGAGGATCATGTAACTGAGTAGTGCCTATTTTAATTTATCTGATTTATATTAATTTCCAAAGTGCCACTTCCATTGGAGTACTCCTCTCACTTGGGCTGTTTTCCGTTTATTTTCTTCTCCCTCAAGTGCAGCCCAAGAGCTGTTTTCTAGAGTGGGGCAGAACAAATCCGAATGTTTTTTGAGATGTTACGATTGATCGTTCCTCAAGTCACTGTTTACTTTGCAGGTCACAGCCGGAAAGAACTGGATCGTGGTGGGCAGGAGCTGGGCTCATCCCATTTCCCAAGGTAGGGACGAGGCAGTGGAGGGCCAGCGCCGGGCCGCCTCCAGCAGCGCTGACAGTCAGGCCCTCCGCGGTGAGCAAGGAAACCTTCCATTTCACCTCGGGGATCCGCCTGGTAACAGAAGCCCTTAAGCAACTCAGTGGGATGAAAATGTGAACAAGTTTGTCCTAAGAGTGGATCCTTTGGAACAGATCAAAATGAGACAGATTAAGAGCTGGAGGAAAAGCTCCTTCTGGTGGAGGAAAGATCTTCGCATTGAGACCAGGAGGGCACACTCACTACTGAAAGCGCTTAATTGTACAATAAGGCAAAGAGGAGAATTAAGGAAGAAAAGAGCAAATCTAAATCATGCAACCAGAAAACGTTTAGGACAGAACAACTTTCAGGAATTACAGCATTTAAGCGATGGAAACAGAGAGTCAAACTATCTGCTATGTATAGGCTGCCACCTTCCGAACAAAAGCGTGAGCAGGACTTCCCGTTTGCAGAGCTGCTGAAGATGACGGGGCAAGGGCTAGTCCTCAGCCCAAGGACCAGCACTGGCTGGTAAGTGATCAGGATTTATAGCATTGATAAGGGAAACTATAAGTTTCCAGTTTCTTTAGTCCTGTTCTGGATGCAACAGAGCACCAAAGGGATCGCTGTCAATGGATACTTTCTACAGGAACCCTTTCTGTGCAACCCTAACTGAAGGTAATGTAAAATTCCACACGCTCATCGAAAGTACCTGTGCCATGAAGGAATAAAGTATTCTACACAATAAGGAGAAGCTTGCCCTCACGGAGGATGAGGCGAAGTAGTGAAATATTATTTTAATGTTAACTTACTTTTCAAGTATCTCACTGGGCCCATATAAAGGAGACAAGACTCAACAGAAAGCACTTCAAAGTGGATTTGCTCAGGGAGAATCGAGTCTGAAGAGAGAGCCATGCAGGCGCTGAGGAGAGAGCCCGAACACAGCACCCTGTGAGGAAGGTGTGGTCCAGTGGCCTCTGAGAGTGCAGAGAGCTAACCCTTCTGGGTGCTGCTGTCCTGTTTCATAAAGATCAAGTCTTCAGTGCATTTCTTATATAGGACAGTCTATCAAAGAGTTTCATGGAGCCAGGCGTGGTGGCTCATACCTGTAATCCCAGCACTCAGGAGGCAGAGGCAGGAGGATTGCTGAGTTCCAGGCTCACCTGGGCTACATAGTGAGCTCAGGGCCAGCCTGAACTACTAAGTGAGACCCTGTCTCAAAAAAAAAAAAAAGAACCCAACAACATCAGCCATAAATTTTTCCAGAATATAAAATAAAGTATGCTTCACAATCTAGAGTAGGTTCAGAACATAGATCTCAAGGGTGAATCTGGGTTTTTTAATAATCATTTCTACATTTATTGGAATAATTTAGATTACATAATGACACCAAGGCCTGGGCAACATTTTTTTAATTTTCTGTCAATATAAAGGTACAAATTTGCTATGCTGTATGTGATCATTATGTAATCTAAATTATTCCAATAAACGTAAAAATGATTATCCATGGTGAGTGGTGTGGCCCAGACAGAACAAAGGCGTTAGGCATCTTATATAACCTCTAGAGTTGGGAATAGGATAACAGGAAGCGTAAAGGCACTATATACCTCTCTAAGTGGTGGGTCTCTACATAACAGGGTAATGACATCAAGGATCAAAGGGGAGGAGGCTGTCTTTGGCTGAAGTGGCCATTTTGTCTTTGTTCCTGGGGAGCGCAAGGGGTTGTGGGAAGGAGTGTGGCATCTCGCCACAAGGTGCCATGAGTGTGGCATTTTGATAAAGAAATGCCACACTGGCTCCATTCTGAACTGGCAAACCTATCATATATGATGCCTTTTGATTTTTTTTTTTTGCCATTCCCCTCTCCTCCCTTCAACTTCAATTCTCTTTCCTTATCTATAAAATCTCCTTTTCATTTTTCCTTCTTTTCTATTTTTTATTTTTCTTTCCTTCTTTTCCCCCTTGCTAGTTCCCCTATTGCATTCTATGCCGTGAAGTACTACTCAGCCATAAAGAAGGGTAAATCTGAGACATTATAGCTAATGGATGCAATTTGCAACTATACTCTTAGGTAAAAATAAACAGGACACACATGTGTAAATTTCACAGTATCAACCTGGTGTACGAAGGTCAAAACATAAATAGAAACAAAATGTACACTAGACAATGTGAAATAAAGAGTGAATTTAAAGATCAATACTATCTTAATAATATTCTAGGAGAAAAGAAGACTGAAGTCCAATATGAATACCAAGGTTTTTTTATGTAAAAATACACAGTGTAACCAAAACACCTGTTATTTCAGTAGCCATTTTTAAAACTCAACTAAAACATCTTCATTATGCATGGTGAATACCATGCAAATTTTAAGAATATTTTTGTGCAAAAGAGCAATGCCTTATAATATGAAAGCTAAAACCTTTTAAAACCTTGGTGATTTTCTCAGCCCCTCTGTAGTTTTTATCTCTTTTCATGTGATCTGTTGTAAAGAAAAAATGTTCTTTCGGTAGTTTCTGTATTAGACTTGCCTTTCCTTTTTCATAACTTCTGTCTTTCCACTGTGAGTTTCTTTCCTTACGGAATACATCTTGCCCTGTTGGGGACGTTCTCCTGACAACATGAACTTGAGTCTCCAAGATGTATCTGGATCTGAGGTGGGGGAGGAAGAACCTGACCTTCAAACGCCCTTACAATAGTCAAACTTGGGGAAGAAATGAACATTAGGAAAGGAAAGGAAAATTTGGGAAGAGTTTAGAAAAAGCATTTAGACTTATATAAAAAGAACATTCTCCAGACATTAACGGTGTCCAAGTATCAACAATCGCCAGGGCCACAAACCAAAACCAAGACTCACCAGTTTTCTGAAGTCACCCGCTGATCCAGAGGTTCACGCCTGGTAAATCGAAAACAAAGACAAAAGAAGGCGTTTTAGCTATTTGTTTTTAAAAATACCGAAGACAATACAATGTTCTAGTTCTACAATTTCTTGACAAGTATTTTGGGCCAGCAAAATTATTCAGAGCATTATTTACCTGGAGTGATGTTTTTCTCTTAAAAAGTGGTATAGTTCTTAAGTATATTATGGCTTTATATTGAAGACCGAAATAGTGTGTAGCTCCAGACAGTACTTTTCCTATTATTCAAGAGGCCATAAAAGTATATACTTAATTCTCTCCTTCTCAGAAGTAGAGAGAATATTCTTAAATATTAAGGTCTCTGATGTTTAGAACATACATCTAATTTTTATGAGACGTGTGGGTGACGGTTTTGCTTACAAAAACATCCCCTGTTTTTCAGATGCTTTGTGGCCATCGCTCAAAGCTGCAGCTGTGAAAAGTAAATTCATGGACGATATCATGATGATAACAATAAAAGGCTTTTAATTTCCAAATTATATTAAAATGTAGCCTCTATTTTTTAAAGGTGTTTGAAGTACAAATGAAAGGCAGTAACCAAACAGCACCAGGTCCCACGGGAGGGCCGCGCAGCTGCCTCAGGCTGCAAAGGTCTTATCAGCCTTGTCTTGTGCAAACGCACTGCAGACGGCAAGGCCTTTGGTAAACACACTTGCCTGTCTCTGTGTTTGAGCAGAAATATTGAACTTCCAGCCATTATTATTATAAAGTAAAGGGTATTATTTTTTAAACATTTGACAAGAGTCTTTTCTTTTTGCCTTAGAAATCGAGTTTGAAATTGCGTATCATGGATTAAAACACGTATCTTCTTTTGGAAATGGAACAAAGGACAGGATACACGTGAAAAGGAACGAACACGCCTGGTCTTATCTCATTAATATATGTCTACCTCATGTTGTCTGGAAGTCTAAATAATGTTATTCACGGCTAGCAGAAGGCTCCCTAACGTCACACCACTGACTGGTAAGAAATTGCCCCAAATGAAGCTATTAAAATGCTTCTTCTAGGGCCTAAAATTATTTGAGACAAATGGTCCAGTGAGCAAAACCGAGTGATGCTGGATCTTGCGTTCCGACAGAGCCCCCTGCACCCCTCAGCCTGCTGCTGATGTGCCAGAAGCCTCAGTCCCTGGATCTGACTCATGTTTATGGCAGCCATAGAGAATCTCTGAGAAATTTTCCCATATTTTCACATTTTAAGTTATTTATGTGTTGTCAATTATAAACTATAAAAGAAAAGCACAAACATATAATCACTTAGTGTCCTTCCAGATCAAGAGAAAAGAACATGAGACAAGCACTGGTGCCACACACCTGGACTCCTAGCACCCTGGGAGGCTGAAGCAGGAGGATCACAAGTCTGACTTCATCCTGAGCAACTTAGCGAGGCCGTCTCAAAATAAAATGTATTTATACAGACATGGACCTGTGTGCAGGGATTTACAGGATGGCTGTGTTAATAGCACATGTTCATCAGAATTTCACATGATACACAGACTACACATGGCCAAGGAAGGGCAGCCCTTAGAAAGCTCCGTCAAATGTCACTGAACTATGATTATCACTGAACCTTGTATGAATTGAGTCATACAATTCTACGTCCAGTTTCTCTTCCTTAACATATCAGTGAAATGCATCAGTCCTGTAGCTTATAGCTAAGGACTGTTTAGGGCTCATTAGTGCAAGAGATGCTAGAAATTCTTTTCATTCGGCTTAATTTTAGCAATCAATTTGCTGTGTAAAAAGTACCGATGGAATGCCGGACGTGGTGGCTCACGCCTGTCATCCCAGCACTCGGGAGGCAGAGACAGGAGGATTGCTGAGTTCGCGGCGGCTTGCCTGGGCACCATAGTGAGCTCAGGGCCAGCCTGAACTACAAAGCGAGACCCTGTCTCAAAAGCAAAAAAAAAAAAAAAAAAGTACCGATGGACTTTTAACATTGATTTCCATGATTACTGTTTAGTATGTTTTCTTAGATTTATTAGCCATATGTACCAAATCGCTTGACAACATATATTTTAAACATTGTTAAAATATTGGCTGTCTTTGCCTTATTGTTTTTTAAAACTGCTTGGTAGATTTTAGATTTGAGTCTTTTGTTGGTTATGCGTTTTGCAAATACTCACCCTACTATGGAGCCAGCCTTTTGACTCACTTACAGTGACATATGTTGAATAGTCTCAACTTTAATGTCATTAAATTTATCATTTTCTGTATATTTTTCTCTTTCTGTTCCCTATTTACTATATATACATGTGAGTTCATCTACACTTTCTTCTAAAAGTGTTTATCACTCTTTCACCTTTCACATCTGTAGTAAAATATCTACCAACAGTGAAGCTTTCAGCATTGGAAGTGAGAGGGGCATTATTTCCTCTTTGACCAACAAATTTAATTGAAACTATCACACTTTTCTTACTGTTCTGTATTGCTGTTTTTGCCCTAAATTCAGTACTCATAGGTGCTTAGCTACGTTTCCAGACTTTAGTCTATAATTTTAGAGTATCTGCCTATATTCCCCAGTCTCACATATTTTGTAATAGCTTTCCATGTGGTAAAGCAAGCCTTTTGCCTTTTTCTGCAGCAGTATCAGGGTGACTATTCTTATTTACAATTTATATGATATAAAATTTTGCTGCCTTAAAATTATGTACTTAAGTGGTTTTCAATGCGCTTATGATACGGTAGAAATACCACTATTAATTCCATAATGTTTTCAATGCCCAGAAAGCAAATATTTCTGTAACAATCAATCCCAATTCTCTTATGTCTTTCTTTCCCTGGTAACCCCTGAGCTATTTAAACTGTCTCATGATTTCTTTATTCTGAATATTCCATATAAATGGATTCATACAGCACAGGGGATTTGGTGTCTGCATTATTTTAAAATAACATTTTCAAGAACTGTTAGTGCTGCATCACGCAACAAAACAGTGTTCCTTTTTATGGTTGCATGATACTCCACTGAATGGATATACAACCTGTGTTCATTCATCAGCAGAATCTGAGTTGTTCTCACTTTTTGGGAATTGTGAATGAAGCTGCTACAAACATTGCCATGTGGATTTTTGCTAAGTACGTACGTTCCCAGTGCTTCTGAGTATGTACTTAGAAGAATTTCTGAATCATATGGTCATTTCAGGGTTAACTGAGAAAATGTCATACTGCTTCCTGAAGGGGTTGGTCATTTTATATTCTCACCAGGAATGTGTAAGAGTTATAATTCTTTCCATTTTTGCTAAAACATGGAATTTTCTTTTTCTAAAAAAACTTACAGTTATCCTAGTAAGTATGCTGGCATCTCATTGTAGTTTTCATTTTGAGTTTCACTGAACAAAAAAGTGGAAAAATTTTAATGTAATTATTTATTTGTATATCACCTATTGAGAAATGAATATTCATAACCTTGAGATGAGTTGTTCATTTTTGTTTAGCTTAAAGTGTTCTTTAATTAGCTGGATATTAAATCTTTATTAGAAATATGATTATGAATAACTTTACATCCCATGGATTTATTTCTATTTGATAAATTTTATTAGTTCTGGTATTTCAAACATAGATATACAATTAATTTACTGTTGACATTATTTGAGTAGTATTAATCGTCATTTAAGTGAGTAAATTACCTCTATATTCTTCTCAATTTATTATCTTCATACTCACATCATTTGCAAACAGTGATAATTTTACACATTCTATTTAAATCCTTGAATTTTAACAAAGTCGGAATTTGTGTACATGATGTACGTGTGCATACATATACATGTCTATTTTTGTCTGTTAAAAGTAGGTAGCTGATGGCTGCTTTACCATTTTATTCAAAAGGCAAACTTTGATTTTGTTGATAATACTGTGTGCTTGATACTATATGTGACACAATATTTTTATTATGTTAACTTCTCATGTTCAATATTTATTTTCTTTATGTTTTGGTTGAATGTGTTGTTTCCTAATTTCTTCAGATGGATGGTTACATTAACAATCTGCATTCATCTTTTCTTATTTTAAACAGAGATATTGAAGGAAATGTAGTTGCAGCAATTGCTGAAGTTGAGACAGATTTGAGAGCAAGTTCTACTTAAATACATGCCAATTACTTCTATTTACCTTTTAAGATGTTCAAAATGGGACATTTGGGGCAGCATTAGAAAAGTTTCCCCTCTCAGTTGTGAATCGTGAAGAAATCCTTCCCAAGGCTTTTCAAATAACGGTGCTGTAGTTGGCAGTTCAGCTCGCCTCACTGCCAGTTCTGCACAGCCCCCCACGGCGAGCGAGCCCCCCTTCCCGTGGGCCTGTCTCCCGTGGGAGCCCTGCGCCGACGGACTCACTCTGCTCATCCGCACAAAGGCACAACGCGAGCGCGCTGCCCGGGGTCTCCTCTGCACCACTCCAGGCTCCCCCGGCGGCGGGCAGCATCTTCCGGTACAGCCGATGAGGAAGTCTACGCCTCCTCTGGTCGAGTTTTGTGTCGTTGTGGTTGTTTCTTCATGTGCCTGCAGTTCACGTGGCTCACAGGCATCTTGGACAATGGTCACGTGGATAGACTGCCACGTGCTGCTCTATTTTAATCCCCTTCCCTCCCCCTCCTTCCCCTTCCCTCCCCCTTCTTCCGCTTCCCTCCCCCCTCCTTCCTGCCTCTTCTACTTCCTCTATTCCATTCCTCATTCTCGATATCATTTATCTCAGCTCATGCTGTGGCATATAATGTTTATATTAACTGGGATTCTTAGGTTCTCGGACATGGAAATTTTTATTCTACTTATTTCTCCTTCCCTCCTGCTCACCCTTGTTCCCTTGGGCCACTGTCCTATGATAACAGATCTGGCCCCTTGTCCCTTTCTACCCATGCTTTCTCACTCTCTCTGTTTCCCTCGAAGGAGAGAGAGCATACAGGACTTGTGTGTCTGACAGATTTCATTCCACCCTGTCTTTCCTAGGTGCACCCGTTTCTCTGCGATGTTCAAATTTGTCATTCTTTATAGCCATGCAGCTTTCCATCGTGATAGAGATACCAGAGTTTTTATCTAATTGATAGGCAATGAGGCTGCTTCCAGAATTTAGTTATCACACATGAACACTGGTATCACTATAGTATTATGACTTAAGCTCTTTGGTAAAGATGTCTAGCTTTGGTAAAGATGCATCATGTGGAATTTCTAACTTCAGTTCTCTGAGGAATCCCCATTCTGAAATCCATAAAGGCTGTTATCAGTTTGTCTTCCCATCAAAAATTCAGGGGGTTCCTTTCTCACCACAATCACACCAGTATTTGTTATTGGTCAATTTCTTAATGATTGCCATTCTTACCAATGCGCTAACTTGCATTTCTCTAGTGGCCAGGAATGTTAAATATTTTCTTGTATATTTGCAGACTGTTCACTTCTTCCCCTGTCAAGTGTCTGTTCATTTGCCTCGTCCATTTCTTAAAGGAGTTTGACATTTTAGGTGCTTTGTTAATTTTTTTATTTTACTGCTTTGTATATTCTAGATTTCAGTTCTTTAAGGAGCAGCTAGAAAAAAAGTTTTCTTCATTCTGTGGGTTGTCTCTTCACGCTGGTGATTTACTCTTGTGCTGAACAGAAGGTCTTTACTTTGATGTAATCTCACTTGTGGATTCTCACTGCTATTTCTGTGTGAGTGAGGTTATTCCAGTACTATGCCATTTTTATCACTGTTGCTTTGTAATATAGTTTGAATTCAGCTATTGCTATGTCACCTGCTTTGCTCGGATTGCTCAAAATTACATTTGGTTTTCTGGTTTTCTTCTGGCTCCATATGAGTTCTAGGGTTGCTTTTTCGAATCTGTAGTTTGCTGTTGGTATCTTGATTGGGACTGCCCTGAATCTGTTTACCAGTTTTGGGAGAATAAACATTTTGACAGTACTGATTCTGCCTATGCAGGAACAGGGGACATCTTGCCAGTGTCTGATCTCTTCTTCTCTCTCCTCCTGCAGAGTCCTGTAGTTTTCTTTATACAGGTCTTTCACGTCCTTGGTTAGGTTAATTCCTAGCTATTTCATTTTCATTTAATGCATTTATCTGTTTATCTCTCTGTAGAAGCAGAAAACTTTTACTTGTGAGTTGAGAGCCATGCATGTAGCTTTTTCTCCGAAAATCATTTGCTCTGATATCAAGAAAAATCGAGGAAACCCTGAACAGTAGCAGTCATTTCACACAGTCCACCTCGAAACCGTACTAAGCACGAGAGGAAAAACATGCGACGAGCAGCCCGGCAGCCCTCTCCGGTGCCTTTAGAAAGAGATAGTGATCAAAGTACTGACCCTGGAAGCTTACGCTTCAGTATCTAGACATGAAGATACGCAATTGGATATATTACCTTTTAAATGTTTAATGAAGGGGGCCCGGGGGTTAGCTCAGTGGTTCCGGCGCCTGCCTCGCAAGCTCAAGGTCCTGAGTTCGATCCCCGGTAACCACATAGAATGCTGGGCGTGGAGACACGCCCACCAATAATCAACACCACATACCACAATGCCGGGTGTGGTGGCTCACGCCTGTCATCCCAGCACTCGGGAGGCAGAGACAGGAGGATTGCTGAGTTTGCGGCGGCTTGCCTGGGCACCATAGTGAGCTCAGGGCCAGCCTGAACTACAAAGTGAGACCCTGTCTCAAAAGCAAAAAAAAAAAAAAAATGTTTAATGAAGGGAAGCAAAGAAATTAAGTGTTAAGTGCAGAGGTGAAATCCTAGGGAGTGGCTCCTGTTCGTGTGTCAGTTATGTGACAAATCTGTCTTCATCACAGGTCCCTGGTCTGTCTGTCTGTCTAGGAAAACATCGGTAGACACAGGGACAGTGGCATTTGTTTAGCCTTTTTGCTAGCCTCATAAATGTGCAAAAGCAAAAAGCTTTGCATGTGTTTCTGTAAATAGCAGCTCTGCTTGGTCACTTGGCTTCATCCTCGGCCTTCGTGTCCACTCAGGCTCAGGGCTGCGCTGTAACCACAGCACCACAGGGAGCACGGGCTGCTGGGAATACTACCTCTCGGAACAAATCCACTGGAGTTAATGACCACAGAAACCAAATTATTTCACTCTGCCCTAGAAGGATTAGCAGAATTGCTTAGAAATATAGCCGAAGCTTTCACTGGAGGACAAAGGCTAAAATATCATCTTTTGGGTACTTAAACCTTTCATTTTCTCCTTTATTTAATCATATCCTGTCCTCCTAGTTTGCCTTCAGTGATCTGTTCTGTTCCCTGCCTCCTCTTGTGCTCAGTTCCATGCTGTGAAGGTGCTGTAATAAATTGCTTAAAATCTTAACTCAAACCCCAAGTTTCACTGAGCAGTCGCCTCTTCTTTTTGTTTTCTTTCTGGTTCTCCACTGAGATGCTGGTGCATGTCTAACCCTGGACTTTGAAACCTGCCGAAGTCTTACATGGATTTCAGAGCAGATTTTCACTGGGCAAAGTTTCCTGTTCACCTGCTAAGCAACAGCGCCTACGCTGTGAGGAATAATGCAGAAAAGCTCATTTATGCGTCCACGGTTTTGTGTATATTTAGTTGAGAAGGTATTATGCGGGACAGATATCCATTTACTTCACTACTCTTTGGAGTAAGCTCTTGAAAATTTAATGCCGTGTACTTCTACAGAATAAAGTCCAAGTGCAGGTGTTTAGAATATACAAGTACATGGAGAAAAATCCTGAGACATCTTGGAGTTGACAGCCAGCCCCCTAGACGGTGTTATACAAAGTGATTCACAAACACCCAAGTGTGACGCAAACAATTTTCAGTTAGCTGGTGTGGGGGTGACTCACAGAGCAGGTGATGAAGCAGAGAAATTGTTTCAAGGAACACTTCCCATTTGCAACATCAACCTACTGTTTTCTTGAATGATTCCTGAGGAGATAATTTTGTAGCTCCTGTTTTCCACAAGGGGAGAGCAAAGTAAACAGAACCACTTCCCTTTGTTCTGTTTTATCTTTGTTCAAGGTAGATTTAAAAAGTAATATACAGAGATTTCAGACTGAGAAAGGAAAAACTGCATTTTTCTTCTCTACTGTCTTTTCCTTTGTCATGCTTCGATTTGGGAATGAAGCATTTTGGGATAATGAACTAAAAAGGAAGGAAACGTAATCCTGTTTCTTAGGCTTCAAATGACTACTGTCAATAGTCTCATCAAATTAAAAATTTGCTTGAAAAATTGAATTTTATGATAATTGTACTGGTTCAAAAACAGTGTGCATGGGCTGGGGAGGTAGCTCTGTGGCACCATGCCTACCTGACAAGCATAAGGTCCTGAGTTTGATCCCCGCACAAATACACAAAACCAAAACCAAATGTACTCCCCCAGAAAAGGGTGAATTTTACCTCATAATTACTTGATCCACATAAAGCTCATTATTGGCCAGAGCCTGCTCTCCTAAAAATACTACTGCACTCTGTCCTCATGATCATCTTCAGAGGCACTTATTACACTTTCAGAAAAGATGCTCAAAGCACAGAGCTGTGGACACCGTTCAAGGACTCACAGCTGGTCGTGACATAGCCAATCCCTAAACCCGGGACTCTAGCTCCAAAGTTTGTTCCCTTGGCCATGATGCAATCTAATAAAAAGTGACAGAGGGAGCATCCCGCCACATGCCAACCATGGAAACAGGTTACCAGGGAAGCGTCAACAACATGACCACAGTGAAGCTCACACGGGCATTTTCTTTGTGTGACGAAGTTTCTCCCTCAAAGGTCTATATGCTAATCTGCTGTGATTCCCACTGCTTACCCAGAGATGAGAGGCTCCCTCACAATGCCAGACTTAATCAATCAACTGGCAAATGGCACTCCATCAACCAGCCAATCATGTGGTGCTTAACAACTTTCCAGAGTGGTTAGTGGCAGCCAAAGTGGGTTTCTGATACTACCTTTTCCTCTGATTACCCTGAGTGAGTCACTTAGCTGTGTGGGTGTTCACTAAGTACACACTAATCAAGAGGCCACCGTTATCACGGAAGGTGCAGGGACTTGCAGAATGTCCCAGTGGTGGCAGAGCCCTGTTTCCTATCCAGGTGGTCAGCTGCAGAGCGCAGCTCACTGGGTCATCCTGAGGTTTAAAGGTTTCTGACTTCCCTCAGTTAATCTTTATTTTGCTTTGGCATGTGCTGCGCCTTCCTTTGGAATATTTGCAACATTGGTAATGATCTGTTTGGTCCCTGAAGGGAACTGACACAACACGTGTCCTTCCACTCAAATTGAAGTTTAAGGAACAGGGACAGTGTCATTTTGATTCACATAACAAAAGCTAAAGACGATGCCCAACACAAGACTAGATCACCTAACACTGCAGGGCAGAGCAGACAAGGGACAAACAGGCAAAGGACATGAAGCGCCTCATCTGTTGCTGTGGTTTCCACGTCTGTTTGTCCTGGACGGGTTCACAAGCTGGTGGGTGCTGTCCTCAGTCGGCCACTGAGATCTCTGGGAGGTGGAGCCTGTGGGACGTCAGCAGGCCACTGTGGTGCTGCCCAGCGTCCTCAGGATGAAGGTCATTCTTGGGGACTTTCCATTACATCTCAAGAACCACTTGCAAGGTGAGCCTAAGCCCTGAATCACTCCCGAACTCCTGTCTGGAGATGGGATCTCTCAGCCCCGTGTGCAGCCCCACAGGGGCACCACGAGTCCTCACCAGAGCTGATCCCGCACCAGAATCAGCCCCTCGAGCTGCCACCTGGGAGCGAAATGAGCCTCTCTGCAGAGCAACGTCCTGCCTCCGGGACTTTGTTATGGTGACGAGAGACGGACCCACACACCTGCCGCACTTCACATCCCCAAGTGCCCCATCAACAGCATTCTGTAAATTCTGCTGCATCATAATCTAACCACGTGGCTCTTAGGAGCTTTAAGCAAAATGAATACTTTTGCAAAAGTTTTACAACTACGAAATGTGCTGGAAAATTATCATTCAGATTCACTTATAATGTAGGTTATGTATATGTCTGAAACGTACAGAAAACTCTCCCGTGAGTATCTTTTCCATAATCAAGAAGCTATCAAAGATCACGGCAAAACGGTTTTGGTTACATTTTTTTAAGGATCAGAAACATCAGATTTTCAAAGTGCATTTTACATGGAAAATAGTTTAATTCCTAAAAGCATTATTTAAAAAGATCAGAAGAAAAGAGTCTAAAATTCAGACTTTCTAGAATCATCAAATTTCACAGTGTCAGTACATTTCCTATGCCAGTTATTTAACATGAACTTGACTGTGTAGCTCCCCCTTGGACGCACTGTGGGAGGAAGACAGCCTTGTGCACGCTGCCCTCTGCTAAAGAGCCAGGTATTTTCAAAGATGAATTCAGTAATTCTGACTACTTCTGTTCATAAACTATTTCCTTCCAAGAACTAAAATGAAGCATTCATTCCCTCCTGGTGAGGTATAGAGAGGGGAAAGACAAAAAAAGAAAACTGATTTCCTTTTCTTTATTCCACCAAAATGACTCAGAAGATGAAACAAGAATTTAGAAAACATTCCTTTTTAAATTTTCATGCCCTTTGTCACGATTCTGTACCGATCATCTTGGCTGGGTTCACCTTTCTCAACCACCTGTGGATTTCTCTGCCCTGCTCCCCACAAACTTTTGTACACGGTAAGTTGAAGTAGTTAAATGCTGGGTTAGTTTTAGCTAGTTCTTAATCCTCTTGACTGCATTTAAGGGAAGGAGTTTTAGAAGGCAAACATTTTAGTGAATTACGTGCAAGTCAGACCCCAATAATGAATCATAACAAACTGGCTTTAGGTTTGTAAGCCACTGAGACAGCAACTTCAGCCATAGTATAAAGAGTTTGAAAAATAAGCAAATTGGGCCTGGGATTTAGCTCAGTGGTTCCAGAGTCTGCCTCGCAAGTGCAAGGTCCTGAGTTTGATCCCCAGTACCCATACCACAGTGCTGGCCATGGTGGCTCATGCCTGTAATCCCAGCACTCAGGAGGCAGAGGCAGGACTGCTGCGTTCGAGGCTTGTTGAGCTACATAGTGAGCTCAGGGCCAGCCTGAACTACAAAAAAAAAAAAAAAAAAGCAAATTAAATAGAGGCCTTTATGGCAAAGAAAATAAACCATCTTCTTTAGCTGAGAAAGAGAAAGGAGAATTCAATATATAAATATTAAAAATGCTTTAAATTTAAATAATCTACCATCAAATATCAAATTGCTTAGGAAATCCACAACAAAGCAAAATGTGCTTCAATTTGGTCATGAGAACAGGAAAGAAGAGGAAAGCCAGTTTTATCTAAAAGTAGACAGTTCATAAGGGACAGGTTTGGCTTTTAAAAGGTGAAATTCACATGGATTACAGATGATGCACCCCAAGTCAATGTTTTTGAGTGGGCTAGAGAACAAGGTAGGGTTCTCACAGCTACCTCCAAAGATTCCTTTCCCCCAAATACATCTAACAGAAGAAAGAGGGTGCAGTTTCTGAGACTGGACTCGGAGAAAACACCAATCCATATCTACTGTATCATGGCAGGCAAACTGCAGATGAGTAATGGAATGATGGGAATGCTTCTTCTAGGCCGATGAGCAGACCTCATCACCTCTGAAAACATGTGCACAAATGGGAAAGAAACTCTAAGAAGAGGATTCTTAAAATGTGACCTTCGCTGCGTATTACAAACTGGCGTTCACAGCACTGGAAGAACTGATACTGGACTGAGCTCTGAGCACTGGCTCACGTCTAGGAAATCTTTGAGAAGTCGCACGAGGAAACAGGTGGCCACATGCTCCACAGCGGGGTGTGGCACGATTCACTTCAGACAGGGAACGTAGACTGGGTATTTGTGCAAACCACAGACGCGGTGCACACTTACTTCTTTGACGTCGTAAGACACAGTCCAGAGGGGTGAGCTATCAAAACGAATGCCGGAGCCCTAAGCAAAGAGAGAAACTGAAGACACAGCCATCTAAACCCGCACACAGCTCTAAGCCTGAGTGCTCGGGAAGGCCTGGTGTGAGAAACGGTGACACACGCAGCTGGGGCAGAGACAGACTGCTAGACGCAAGTTCGTGGCTGCAGAGCAAGCTGACAGGCCTAGATTTCTGCCGTCTCTACAGTTGTCTGAGGTTCTGCAGACCTAGGAAGGAGGTAGAGGCATGGGTGGGCAGAGAGGACCGACAGAGAATGGGCTTCAACAGACAACCCGGGACAGCTGCTCCGGAATCTAGGCCGATAGTGTTTTAGGTGACACAGTGAGAAGTTCAAGAAACTCTGTCTCTTTGCCTTCGCAGCCTGCCTCAGTGGCACCATCTGTGCTATGCTGCTCACGCAGGAATGTGTGAGGGACGTCCTGAGGCTACGCCCGCGGGACAGAGAGCCCACGGCAAAGTTTTCCTCAGAAGGAAGGCACCTGGTGACCGCCTGGTGACCGGCGACCGGGTCTGCCCTTTCTCTGGCTTCTGACTTAAGCAAGATGGCTGCAAAGTTTGAAACATCTCTCGGAGGACTGCAGGGGTAGGTGGACTTCCTCCTGACGCAGTGGAAGTCACGCTGTCACTCAGCTTTTAATGACAGAGCCATCTCAGGGCTTCGCAGCTCTGCGAGTCCAGACTGGCTGCGCCTTCTTTCTCCACTCGCTGCAGAATCTTTAGCTCACTGCTATTGGATTTAGAGCTGCTGTTTTGCAAACTTGGTGCATGTAAACCTAGGGTTGCAAAAAGCTTGCCTGTTCTATTAACTCTCACACTTATAAAGAATTGAGAGCCCCACCTTATATTTGCATATAAGCCCACACGGCCATTGTTATTGCTAAAAACAACAATTACAAGTGAACAATGATCCATGGAAGTGTTCAATAAAACACATGCATATTTTACCTGCAAACTATAGCGGCTTTAGAACCAGGCTATGGAAAACAGGTGGGGGGACAACAAGAACAAAGGTCACGTCCATCGTGCTTCAGTGGGTTTAACAGAGGCCAAACTGCACAATACATTCTAAGAGATACTTAAGTATCGTTTCCATGGAAATCGCCACCGGAGCAACAGTCTAGTCCGGTGATGGCAAACGGTTTAGATCTTTAAATGGTAAACAGCCCGCGGCGGCACGCACGACTCAGCTTCTCCACCACCATCCCACCCGGCTTCGTGGCCCGCCGAGGCCCAGGTCTGGCAGAAGACCCCAGACTCCGCTGGCTCAGCCCTCCAGGACCCTCTCTGTGCCTTCCGGGCCTCCTTCCTCATCACAACTCTGGGGTCATTTGGTAACTCCCCCCAGGGACAGGCTCGGGCCTCGGGGAGTCCTCTCACCCTGCTGCTGCTGTACCCAGGGTGGAAGCTGCTTAACTCAGTGGTCACGTGCTAAGGCTCTTCGTGCACACTTGTAAAGCCACATTTTCCAAACATCTTTATCATAAAACCAGCTGTTTGTTCCCCGTTGTTCTGTCTCCTGGTCCTTAACTCTGAATTCATTTGAAATTCAGGAAGGGAAAAATGGGTTTCATTTATTAATTCCCTAAACTCTGAGCCCAGTGGTAATAATAAAATACTGGATGACATTATGAGATATTTCTTATTGTCAGATAAATCACTGTTCAATAGTCTTAATTCCTTTCATGATTTTATAATAAGGGATACTCTACAGAGTATCCAGACTGTACACAGCCCTGGGCCAATGGAGATAGTATGATTTTTTTAAAATAATAAATCACTTTTGTGTGTTCTAAATTGTTTTAAGGAAGGCCTGAAGGGATTTATATTAACATTATGACAACGTATTTGGAAATCTCATAAAACAAGTTAGAAGTTCAGTTATTTGAACAGACCTCAGCTTAGTAACTCTTGCTGGTTCTATTCCCTTCATTCATTAAAACAAAACAAAACAAAAAATTGAGGGAGAAAATACACTCAGCTGTAGACCCAGCTAGGTAATGTCAAAGAACCAGCAACCTTTTTCACTACCTACATACAATAATAAATGGTGAGCATATACTGACTAATGTACTTCCTAAGAAATAGCTTTGGGATTTTTGGATATGAAGATTTTAACTGATAA
This sequence comes from Thryonomys swinderianus, assembly GCA_004025085.1. Taxonomy (NCBI): domain Eukaryota; kingdom Metazoa; phylum Chordata; class Mammalia; order Rodentia; family Thryonomyidae; genus Thryonomys; species Thryonomys swinderianus. Next base: position 48,048 of record PVIC010003719.1, on the reverse strand, counting down.
TGATCCTGAATAATTTAGTTCCATATGATTAACTATAAATCTGTCCTATTTAACATGAAAGCTGATCTATCAACCATTACTAACACGGATTGCAAGTGTTTTGCCAATATGTCAACTCCTTTATTCCTCTTCTCAACGTATACCCTACATGCAACCAGACATCATTTTTCTAGATGTTTCAATTTATTCTAATGATGATGAATTTCATGCATCTATTATTGAGGTGCTCAAAAATAAAATACTGGAACTAGAATCATAGAAAAATTTTTTTCTCTTTTGTTCTTCACCTATTAAGCAGACCAAAACTAAGCTTGAAATAAGTAGAATAAATGCCTATTCTCAATGTTACTAAAAGAAAATTAGTGAACTCTCCTGGGTAAGACATAAGGCAGGAAGTCTGTACCGCAAATTCTCGTATCTATAAAAATATGGTTCCAAACTACTTTTCCTTCCCTTGTATTCAGCCATCTATCAAGTCCTCTCTTTCTGTCCTGATGAAGTTGATGTATGCTCTTTAAAGCAAATGGTAAAGGAAAGAGATTCACATTAAACTGTGTGTTGCTATAACTTCCCGCCACTTGAATTTAAAAGTTTGTGTTTAAAAATGAACAAAACTGGGCTGGAGATTTAGCTCAGTGGTTCCGCTGCCTGCCTAGCAAGCTCAAAATCCTGAGTTCTATCCCAGTAACCACACACAACAATACCGGGTGTGGTGACTCACGCCCACCAGCAATCAATACCACATACTACAGTGTTGGGCATGGTGGCTCACACCTGTAATCTCAGCACTCGGGAGGCAAAGGCAGGAGGATTGCTGAGTTTGAGGCTTGCCTGGGCTTTACATAGTGAGCTCAGGGCCAGCCTGAACTACAAAGCAAGACTCTGTCTCAAAAATAAATAAATAAATAAATAAATAGATAGATAGATAGATAGATAGATAGATAGATAGATAGATAGATAAAAATTTAAAAATTAAAAAAAGAAACTTGCTGACTTGAAAGGCAGTTTAACAAAATGTCAGGGTCTGTCTTTAATCTATGATACATCTTTAACCACTGACAAGAAACCCTGAAGTAAACTATTAAGAAAGTAGGAATTACCTGTTGGAAGAACGTAAGAACTCTGGGAACACAGAAATATATAAAAACTTTCCTGTTTACCCCAATTCCTAGCCTTGTATATTCTCTCCCCTGGCTCCTATCTACTTTATTATATTTCCATGGACAATTTTAAATGCAGATATGTGGGGCAGAGACTCATTAATGAATAGCTACTTAGCTTCACACACAGCAATTATTACAGAATGTTAGAGGACATTAAAGCATCACTGAGGAAAAAACTCCTCAGAAAATATGGTGCTAATTAAATTTGATCTTCAGAATGGTTGCGGGCCCTCTGCTGCTCCAGCACACTGGTCCTGGAATAAAACATGCTCACTCAGACTCCCTCAATACACAAACGGAAAATGCTCCAAGGTGTTTTCAAATTGCCTTGAAGTAAATGTTGAACATTTAAAAACCTGTTTATAGGGTGACCCTATTATTGGACTTCCCGGGAACCTTGTGTATATTATTTTCCTCTCGGAGTTCCCTCCAAGGTAACTTGGAATCGAGGCTATTTCTACTTTAGCTTTTAACGTATACCAAGACTTGGGAGTCTGCTGCAGACTCAGCTCTAATACCTTCAGAAGCTTGCAAGCTGTTCAGTGTTGTCACAGGAAGTTACCCGGATGTTTATGTTCAATGTCCCCAGCCCCAGCCGCCTGGCATAACTCATACTCTTTGTGAGAACCAAGGTTATTTGCCAAATAGCAAACAGACTCATCTAGTGCGGACCTGTGTCCAAACTCCACCACTGGTGGCTGCTTTGACATCCGATGAATGAATGGAACACCATCATCTTAGCTGACTCATCCATAAAGGAGAAATAAAGACCGTCTCTTACAGACTGTATTGGATCATGAGAAAAAATACAGATACACTTGAGCCATCAGTGCTGCAGAAAATGACATGACTTGGAAATAGGAACTTTGACGGATGTACTCAAGTTAAAGAGAGGTCACACCAAAGCAGGCGAGGCCTTTGATCCAACCCAGCAGGGATCCTCATGAAAGGAATGTCATGTGAAGAACAGAGACAGGCAAAATACCACATTAATAACATGGCCAAATATCTGAAAACACGAGTTGGTACATTTAGCAATAGCTATACCTGATTTACTTCTCATTTCTACTTTTGGAAATTCAGTTTTTAAATATTCCTGTGCTAAGCCAGTAGTCAGGGTAGGAATTGTAAAAGAGATAAATCTCATACCAGTCAGTGTGAACTAATTGTTTGAATCTCCTGTAAATGAGTTGGCAGAAGAAGAGGTCGGAACACTTAGCTAAATGGAAGTTTGGGGATTATCTATGAACGGAAAGGATCCGTGCCATTTTGGCCCCTATTAGCACAAGTAATTGAGAGGAAAATCTTGCCAGTTATGCTTTTCCATAAGGCTTAATGTGGACCTCAATATTTAAGTAATTCATTAGCAGGCTGGAATAGGACCACGGAATAACATCTGAAGACAGGAGGGAGTCATGACCTTCATTTTAGAGATGAGGAAATTGAGGCCCACACAGGTTAGAATTAACTCAAGGTTGTGTAGTTTACACCTGAAGAACTGATGCCAGCGTCCTTGTCTTCTACTTCTCTGTTAAAAGGTGACTTTTCAGAATTGTGTTACTTTCAGGATTCTGTAGCGCTTTGGCTACTGCCAGAACCCTAATGCTACACATAGAATCTGATAACTGAGGCTGCAGGAAGCCAGGTGCAGAGAGAAAAAAGGTGACATTGTGCGACATTTTCAGTAAAGGAACTCAAAAAGTTACACTTGGGGAAGAGGACCGCGGGAAGGGGACAGCAGGAGAGACAGAGGGGAGCTATTTTTACACTCACGTGATTCGCTGTATAACACATCTAGAGAAATCTTTGCACGTTGTTTGTAAGATCCATTAAATGTGACCTGGCAGGACCTTTCTGGAACAAGTCATCAAGGCCTTAAGTGGTGTTTGGCGACACAGCCATCTCAGATGAAGTCATTTGCATCCCATTATTAAAAAGCGCAGGACACTCTGGCCACCAAGATCACTGGGAAGGCTGATCTTTGGCTTCCTGCACGATTTTGCAAATTCAGAGCATCTTCAGTCTCTGCTTCACCACTGACCCCATTTAAATTAAAGCGAGTGGCTTTGCCCTCTCACCTCTGATCTGGTCAGCTTTTAAGTAGGCTTTGTGAGAAGAAATATCAGACTCTCGATGCCACAGACTTTGTCTCACTGCGTTTCCTTCTTTCACTTTGGTTTATTATTTTATATTTCTAGCATGTTGAGGACGTTTCCGCGTTGCCAGCCCTAAGGACACCACCAGTGTAATTGAAGGGCCTAGTTTAGATTCGATTCCAGAAAGAATCATTCAGGTTCATTTTGCAGCTCATAGCCCAGAACCAGAACTTCGCCAAAGCCACTCAATAATGCCAAGGCAGGGACCCCTCTGGACAGCACATCAATTTGTATTTTGAAGTGAATTGTGTCTGGACCCACCACAGCTGATATAGTTAAGTGTCTGTCAGTGTTTCCATTAGATTTTGAGGGCTTCTTACTCGCTCGCAAACAACACCCTTCAGGCTGAAGCATATTCGGCCAGTCTAGGAGGTGTCTGTCCCCTTTCTTTCTTCTGACGATTTAAGACTGCCGGTTCTCTCTTGTGTTTGCATGCACGTAACTTAAATAAAGATTCGTGTTTCTAAATCACCAGGCTACAAAATGATGGTGGATTTAATGACAAAGATTCACAGCGCGTAAGGTCATGTGCTCATGGGGTCCAAATCACTCATATCGTCCATTAACAAATCTTCAAAATTGGAGTTCCCATGCGACGCCGATTCCACCCAGGGGGCCTCTGTAATCATTAGACTTGTGAATTATAAATCCAGATGCATTCATTTATATCTTGAAGAGGACACGGCTGCCTTGTGTTTAGGGTTTTCCCTCGCTTTTTCCCTTCCCATCCTCCTCCTCGACTGCAAATTGGTGGATATTTGTTCCCTTTCTGCAAAATCAAGCTCCAGTGCCCACTGCGACTTGCCTGACTTCTACAAAGAGATTCAGGGATTCTTCTCTTAAATTCATGCCATACCTGACACTTCGCTGTCCTATAACTGTTACTGTGTAATAGCATCCACATTTCTTTGCTAGTTTGCACAAACTGAGGGTAAGGACTAAATCCTGCTTATTAGCAAAATACTATATTACATATCCTGAACAAATATGTGTGTCGTGAATTAATAAGTGAGTGGAACAGCAGAACTATGCAATAGGATCAGTGATAAGCATTTTGCACATAAAAATCATTTCTATACAATAAGCAATGCCTTTAAAAATGAATCCCCCTTCTAGCTTTCACCTTTGGCATAGCGTGTACTTTATTATATGTCCCACCGTGAAGGATCACCCAGAAAATTATGCACAGAGGAGAAATATATGCCACAAGAATATATCTCTTGAAAGAACTGAAAAGTTACAGATCAAGGAACCAAGAGATGAAGTGTTGGTTCTGACTCAGTCATGGACTCCGTGACCTTCTTCAAGCTGCTTAATAGCTCAGTGATTCCATCTCTCCACAAATGGTGACAAATAATAGCAGTTCTTGTCTGCTTCACAGAGGTGCTTGGTGGGGAATGTGTTGGCATGTTTCAGACGTTTTAAAGAGAAAAATCTAAACTATATAATTTAAAAATATATAACTCTTGCACACTGTATGCTAAATGATAATCTATTGCTCAGAAGGCCGTTTTGTTACAATGGCACTAACTCTATCACAAAATATTCCTGGAAGATTTAATTCCTCTGCTCATGAGGAATGTGGTGATAAAAGGGAAGGGAAAAGCTGCATGCTCGTTCCTGCGTGTGGAGAGGGCCTGTGACAGATAAGCACTCCTGTTCTAACTAAATTTCCAAACACGTTTTCAAGGAATGTTACTAAGAATTACCGGGGCTTTGGGGAGAAAATAATGGAGTGATTGTTCTTTCATAGTGACAGATTCGTATAGCACGTTAGATGTCAAAGACTTTAAAACTCACAGTAAGTTCAAGTGCACAGCCCAGTCCGTAAGGGAGTCTTTCAGGGCATGGTGCTTGAAATCTATACGGTTTAAATCCAGGATTTCCGACCTCTTGGACTGTTTTGATGATCCCGATTATAAAAACACTAAAAAGTAACGAGTTCTTCTGTTGTTAGCGTAGAACAAGCAGCCCTCTTGCTCCTCGGCTTGGTCTTCCGTCCTAGCAGGTCTTCGGAGCCGGCCCTGACGGGCAGCCTGGGCTTCGGCTGGGCTTTCCTGACCCAGCTGCGGGTGGACGCGCCGACGCCGGCTGGTGCGCAGGGGGCGGGGCCCCGAGAGCCCCTCCTTGCCCAGCTCCCCGGGTCGTCTTGATCTCTCTTCCAGGCCTCCCCGCAGCCCCAAAATTAGTGAGTTGGATTCCTGCGGAGCTTGGAGGATGCCTAGTTCCTTCTTCCTTCAGTAAATTTGTTTGGTTAATTTAGTTTTAAATACTAAGTATAAACTCAGTCTATATTATTCTCATGGTACAGAAACCACTTGATATTTAACTTTCTGTACCTGACCTATTTCAGGGAAGATCCACTCATCTTTCTGTAAATGAGATGATTTTGTTTTTTTCTTTATAGCTGGGCAGTATTCCACTTGCTAAAATAGACCGCCTTTTCTTTACCCGTTTGTTTGGTGCTGAGGGTGTAGGTTTTTGCCAGAGCTCCACTACTGTGAATCGCGTGCTATAAATACGAGTAGACACGTATCGTCGTAGAACTGTGAGTGTTGACGTTAACAAAGTTCACACGCGGAGCGCAGAGCCGTGGTTGACGGGGGCGAAGGGCCCGGCACAGATGGGAATGGAAGGTAGATAGCAATGGTTCTTCAAGGGCAACACGAGGGATCCTTCGAGTGGGAGGTATACAGTGTCTCGGTGGCAGATACATAAGCCTACATAGGCGATAACACTGTAGAAAGAATTTAGAAGTAATGGCAGGTAGCAATAGGGAAATGTGAACAATATCAGTGGTTCCTATGAGTTTCAAAATCCTGATGGTGATAATATAGTACGGTTTTGCAAAATGTTACACTGGAGAAAAAGGGTCAGATAATACAAAGGCTCTTTTCATTTTACATTTTTTCAACTGCACATGAATGTACCATACCTCCGTAAAAATTTCAATGACATAAAATTGTCCATCACCTCTCCTGCCAAATGGTTCTATTTTTAGTGTGCATTTTTCCTTGAGCTAAACCAACCTCCTTTTAATTGCTTAAACCAAAAACTGGGATTCATTTCCCATTCTTCTCTCCTCTTTCTCTGTGTTCATGTTTACTGAACTTATTTTTATATTCATCTTGTTGGTGAATTAGTTTCCTCAGAGGTCACACATCAAATGCATTAAAAGCAAATGAATTTACTTCACGTAGGGGAGTGGAAAAAAATGAGAATTAAATCATGTCATGTACTGGTGGAAATTCCCAGTATTGACTGTGATCATGATGTGTATAAACAATGTACCCAAAAAGATAAAAGAAACTAAATGAATTTACTTTCCTGCGGTTCCATCTGGAGACTGGGAAGGCCAAGACAGGGGAGGCAGCCTTGCTCTAATGGGTATCAGCCCCGCCCCCCATCACCCCTCCCCCCACAGCTCTGCAGGGCAGCCTGGCGCTCAGGATGCTGGGAAGAGACCACCGGGCCTGTTTCTTCTGACACGTGGCTATGTCACTTCTGATTGAACTTCGATGTCATTTCCCCTCTCTCGAAGGCCAGTGTGTTGAATAACTCTATTGTTCCACACTATTAAATCCAAGAAATTCAACAGCCTTCCTTCATTTTCTCCATTTTTAGCTCCTATGGTTCAAATTGGCAGTGTTTCTGCTCATATAATTCCATAAGCTCTTTAGGAAATGATGACTCAGCCAAACTCTTCATGTTTTCTTCAAATCATACTTTTTGCAATTTTATAAAATGACTGAAATTTTCCAAATATTTAAGTTATAGTTGATTTTTTGCTTGAATATTCCTTTTTCACTTCCAGTATTTTACTAGACATAGGATAAACCAAGTGAGTCATTCAACATTTTGTTTATAAATCTCTTCAGCTAAATATCCAATTTCATTGTAGACAGTGTTACCTTCCGGAAATCACTAGGACACCACAGAACACATCTGTTAGCACTTTCTAAGAAAAACGCCCCTTGATCTAGTTCCTGAAACAGTAACTTGCTCCTAGTTTCCGAGGCTTTGTCAGAATTGCCCGCATTTGTCACCTCCACCTCAGAAATCTCCCGTCCTCTATCCAAGCTCAAAGCTGCTTCCACAGCTTTAAGTAGCATTCGGAGCTGCACCTTAGTTTGCCATCAAAATTTATAGTAATTAATTTGAATTGCTGTAACAGAATACCACAGGCCGGGTGGCTTAACCAACAGCAGTTTCTAACAGTTGAGGGGTCGGAAGCCAAAGATCAAGATGCCAACAAGGATTCTTTGGATTCTTCTGTCAGCTTGTAAGTACAGGCTATACTCCCGAGACCTGCACTTTTTGCATGCTCAGGCCACGAGAGTAAACATCTAAATCTCAGCTCTACTGACTTCCAACCCACCTGTGATACAACCAGTCCTCGGGAACCCATCGAGTTCCTAAGTACAGGGCGCAGTGTATGACCAGGCAGGAGTCACGGGAGCTGCGGGAGAGCTCACCGCGTCCATCCTGTGAACTGTAAGGACGATGCTGACGTTGCAAGAAAAATCTAGAAATCGGACATAAACCAACGCTGTGGAGATAATCACTGTCAGCGATGCTTTTGCTTCTTTCCAGAATTTTTCCAAGAGTTCCCCTAGAACTCTGTCCCCCAAGAGAAGTTCTATGTGTGTTTGTTTCTGTGTGTATCTGTTTTAGTGAACATGCATATGATCGTCTGTATTTTAGGTACACACTGTACTCCCATGCATCTTTGGGGATGTGTACCTACACACACACACACACACACACACACATATATATCTTGGTTTTTGTTTCTGGCCCATTCTCTTACCTTCCCTTCCTCTTCCCTCCCCGTCTCTCTTCACAAACATTGTTTCCATTTTTTCCTTCTAGTCGCCTATTTTTTCCTTCCAGTCTTTGCTCTCTGCTCACTCCTCCACTTCCCTTACCATGCCTAAACAAACATAAAAACCCAGCACTCCCCCCAAATGGCTAAACCCTGTGCCAATAAAGGAGCCAGAATGAACACATGGAGGCAGTTGAGAAAAATCCCAGAAGAATTTAATGTTAAGAAATAAATAGGTGAAGATAACAGATGTTATAGAAAGATCAGGAAAAGGAAAATGGAATGGGAAAAATATATTTGAATAAAGGGCCCAGCACACTGCCAGGTTACCGTTCAGAGGCAAGAACAGGCTGGAAGCCGGAAATGAATAACAAGTGAAAGTTCAGCAGGGGAGAAAGAGAAGGGCCAATAATTTGTTGGAGACAATGGAGTTCAGTTTTGTTTTATTCTTTTCGTGTGTAAGACAAAATAGGCACCGTCATTACTGAGGAGGGAAGGGGTGGAGGAGGGGACGAAGATGTCACACCCGTGTGCCACCTCCACACAACGAGTGTGAGCACAATAGGCTGCAGACATGGGCTGATAAGACATCAAAAAGACTGCATGTATAAATAGGCACACTATAGCCATAATTTTCTCATAACCACAAACCAATGCCCCATGTTTCTTGAGATATAAAATGAGTTCAGTACACAGAAAGTAAAGGACAGAGTTCCACCATTTTTTCATGGAGTGGGGAGACCCAAAATGGGGGAGCTGATCAAGAGAAGCTTTTAGAGAAAGTGTGATCAGATGTTCTGGACCTATTCAATAGTGTCCACTTTTCAAAATGACATAATTCTCACCTGATTTCTCTGTTCTTCAAAAACCTAGATACTGTTAAATAGTTTTGCAAATAATACATGTATATCCTACTTCAAAAATTTTATAATCAGAGTCACTAAAATATACTAAACATCTTATATCAACACTTGACTAATTCCATTGTTGGAATCCACAGGCTGTTAATGATAATAGGGTTTTTGTTGTTGTTGGGTTTTTTTTTTTTTTGAGACAGGGTCTCACTTTGTAGTTCAGGCTGGCCCTGAGCTCCCTATGTAGCCCAGACAAGCCTCGAACTCAGCAATTCTCCTGTCTCTGCCTCCCGAGTGCTGGGATGACAGGCGTGAGCCACCATGCCTTGTGATAATAGGTTTCTGAACATAGTTTGTATGGATTACGATTTTCTCAGCTTAGGCAATATACATATTTGATAATTAAATTTCTGATTCAGGTATTCTCTTGCTAACATATTTTTTCTCAGGAATAAAAGTGCATATCATATATCACATATAAACATGGAACATAATGCTACACTTTGAGGCATGCAATAGTAACGTAATTATAACATTTTATACTTCATGATTTACACTTCATGAAGTATAGAATACATTAATATATTTTAATATGCATACCTTTGTCCAAGGCACATCCTGCTGTGGTCTCAGGATAGGAACCTAATGTAAAAAATACACACTTATTAATATACTTATTATAACAAACATTTTAAAATAGCAATATATGAAACAGTTTAAATTTCAGTCATCAGTTGTGTTGCCACCTACCAACTTTAAGAGGACTTTTTACTCTTTCTTTTTTACTGACATTCATTAAGACAAAAGGGACATTGCATGAATGGCCACAACTCTTCTTAATTTGCATTTTAAGCAGCTCTGTTGAGTCTCAAACTTTTTTCCTCAGAAAGAAGCAGATTCATCTCCCAAAACACAAATGTCAATTCCATGCAAATAATTCACTTATCATTTTTAAATGGTACACGAGTGACCAATTTCAAAACGGAAAGATGAAACAGGTTAAGTAGATCCTATGATGATAAAAGCTGGACAATATTTGCTTATCAAGAAGGCCCAGTAGAGCACCAATTAAAGTTAACAGACAGAGGGTTTCTTTTTGTATATGATTTTCACATAGGAATGTTTCAAACTGTCAAGCAATGATGCTAGAATAAATGTGCAGATAATAGTTTTAAATATGGTCAAATGAAGCGAGGGTCATCAGACATCAAAAGGTGAAATAGAATCACATGTTGCTGAGTTAAAGCCTAATATTTCCAACATTTATTTCTATTTTTACTATGCTATCACATTCCCAATTTCCAGATATGTCCCAAACCCTTCTCTCTAAGAGCACAGATCCAAATACAAAGATGTATGTTGTGCATGTGATCTAATTATAGGATGTTCAATTATATATGGAATGAAAACCCACTCAATTTGTGGCTTCTTACTTTCCTAAGATATCCAGAAAATAGAGAAATAAATCAGAAGAAATCAACTTTTCTTGCATTCTCTACCAGTACTCCGAAGTTAAAAATTCACCATGAATGATAAAGAACGTTTCTAAAGCAGAAATAAAACCAATTTTACTTCTACAGTTTATGTTTACAAATTTGAAAAGTTTAGTTCAAGAAAGTATCTGAGCTGGGTTTAGTGATGCATATCCGTGATCTCAGAACTCTGGAGGCTGAGACAGGAGCATCGCTGCAAGTTCAAGGCCAGCCTGGGCAGCTACACAGAGAGTCTGAAGGCCACCCTGGGCTATATAGCGAGTTCAAGGCCAGCTTGACCTGCAGAGCGATGCCCTGAACTGATAACCATGTAAACTGACTCCAAACTTGACTTAAAGGTTTTCATCGTGAGGGGCTTTGGAGCAACAGCAGTTAATTCAAGACACTTGGTGACCAAGAAAGTAGTCAAAACAACCAAATGCACACATATAATTGAGCACATACACACCCTTGTTTAGGGATTCCCTGGAATATAATCTTAAAAATACAGAATTTTTAAACTTGAAAATACACATATGCAAATAAAACTGCACTAGACCAGCTTCTTTTCTTTCATGGTCAGAACTACATTTCAATACATCCTACATTTAAATCTTGGTTCTTTGGATTGGCGGCCAACTCGGGCACAACACAACATTTATAACACACTCGGGGACTCGGGTTTTCACTTAAAATAAAGCTGTTGTAAGATTGGATGATAGAACGGCAACAAATTGCGTAGGAGAGGACGTAGTGTCCCCCAAAAGTTCTCCAAGCTACAGGATATCAAGAGATAGGGGAGGAAGAGAGAGGGAAGGGAAAGGAAGAGGAATGATAAAAGAAATTAAGATGTACTATGCACGCGTAGCAGCTCCCCACAAAAAGTAAACATTCTGGACTACAAATTAATAAAATAGCTTAACATTTTTAGAAGAAAAATAGTTCTGCAGAAGTATTCAATAATTTAAGTTTACTAGTGCATCTCATTTGTAAGCGGTTTTCTACAGCACTGTTCACCTGTCTGGTTGAAAAATCCTAGTTTATTTCTTCCCTAATCACGTAATTGTATTCAAAGTGACCGATGAATACGAGTTGTCTCAAATGCTCCCCCAAGGGCTTCCGTGTCCAGACGTGGGGGTCCTGGCAGGGGACCGGATCCCGGGGCGCTGTGCTCACGGTGACCCCACCGAGCAGTCCGCAAGCCCGCGCGCTGCTGGAGGCGGGCCCCGCTCGGGAGGGAGGTTGGCTCCGCCCTCCGCCCTCCGCCCTCCGCCCTCCGTCCTCTTCCTCCCACCCCTCTCCGGTTCCCGTCTGCCATGGTGGAGCTGCTCGCGCGCGCCAAACCCTTCTCGGTGCCGTTTCTATCCCGGGGCAGCCGTCCCGGATCAAACCCTCCGAGAGACTGTGTCCAGGTACCAGGTATTTAGTCCCGGCGCTGGGACAGTGACAAATAATCCACTTTACTCCCAGATTTTATAACAGTGAACTCTAAGGGGAAAAATCGTACATGGTAGAGTTTTGAATGGTGTATTTCAAATGGTAGTACTGGCAGGAGCTCTCTATGGTGTGTTTACACATGCTCTGGCATAACTAGAGGAACAGAAAATCTCCTTACACAAGAAGGAAACGCTTGGTGTTGTGCAGAGGCTGAGCAATAATCCTGGGGTCCACTGTCCGTGGGACAGCAGCATGCAGTGAAAGGGCTGTGTCAAACTGGACATACATGTGATCCCCAGCTTGTAATGACTTCATCTCAGAAACACATGGCCCGCAGAGCCAGAGCAGAGCTTAGAGAAAGCAGCAGATGCCCCAGTTTCTGAAGCGTATGGTCCTCTGGCCACTAGGAATAGTCAGGGGGTTACAAATGGGGTTCAAGTTGGTTGGTCTCATTTTTCCGAGACATACATATACCATGATGGGAATATTTTATAGTGAGAAAGAAAGGAAGACATTTACTTTTTGATGATGTAATGGAACCGAGCAAAAGCTAAAACGAGGAGGCAAGATGTTAAAATTTAAAAATAAAATAAGAAAGGAAATTTAAAGGACAAAACTAGCATAACTTTAGTAAGTAAAATGCCACACGTCAAACCTAGCAAGCAGACAGCGTATCCGGTAAACTATGTTTTCGCCAACTCTGTTTAAACGCTTGTTCTTGGTGAGAGGAAGGGAAAGCGCCCCCTCGCCGCGGATTTAGTCCTGGATTCTCTGCAGGGCGACGTCGGGCACCCCTCCTCCCCACACGCCAGCAGAGGGCGGCCTTCCCGCTCACCAGAGCAAGACCGGGAGGCCCTGTGCGCCCCCTGGCGTCCAGGCAGCGCTCTGGAGGAGGACGCCCTGACCCGGACGGGCAGCTCTGCTGCAGCCCGGAGCCTCCCGAGCCTCCCTGCGTCTTCTGAAACCGCGAGACGGGTTCCTCAGCCTGCCTCTTCCAAGTGAAGGGAACTAACCCAGCGTGAGCATCCTGGCATTTTGGTGGTTTAAACAGTGATTATCTAGTATTTACTGTAGCCATAGAGTAAACACAAATTCATCAGCTAGTGCATGCCGAGTTTGCACTAAGCCAACCTGCGCTAAGAGGCGATTGTGTTTGTGTTCTTTTCTCAAATGTTATAAAAGATCAGAAGACATTTTTCTGGGTTATATTATTTTAGTTTAATTGTTTGAAAAAGAATACATTCAAGGATTGACATTATTCTATTTGAAATAATTTAAGTTATCAATGATTTATTAGAAATCGTACTTTATATCAGTATTCATTAAGTAACAAGCAAATCATTTTTGTAGGAAATAAAGGGCTTTAATCTTATGGTTTTAGTTTGAACTGGAGTAGCAAATCTACTAGAAGTAGAACTGCAATATAGTTCTACTGGGATTTATATGAAGATATAATATATAATATATATTATATATGTATATAATATAAACATTATACTATATATGTATATAGTATAAACATTATATATTTATATATATTTGTATTTTATATATTTATATATATAAATATATAATATAAATAATATATAATATATATTTAGTTTAATATACTATATAATATTATAGAGAGCAATGCCGTGAAACAGCGAATCCTTTCTGCTCTTTGAGCACAGTAAGAGGTGTCATGACAAGAGCAGGTTCTAGTCAATGATTCCTCCACCAGAACAGAAGCATTATTTTCTCTGGAACAAAGTGGTCGCACCGAGATGGACACCCCTGGTATCCATGCTGTGGGCTTCACAGTTGGCAACAATCTGACACTTGTGCCACCTTTATTAGCAACTGTATCCGATAGGTTCGATTACTATCTTCACGATTTCCAGAGCGGTACATGAAGTCAGGATTTCCTATCTTTCCTTACCAGTGTGCATTTACAGTTACCCAAGGCATGATTGTTACAGCATCCATAAACATGTGCATGTGGAAATTGCATTAGTATTACTTCCCTATCTTTTTCATATGATAAAATACAGAATTTCAGGTCATTCATAGTCAGAATTGGACTCCTTAATTTAATAACTGCAATGGAGCCATGCATGGTGCACTCACCAAGTTTGTGAATCTAAGGCACTAAACTTATCCTAATGGTCCTTTTCCAGGTTATATATCTCTTTCAGAAGACCATAAAGAGGCAGCAGAGTTATTCTGTGACACCTTACTTATAGAATGTCTTTAAAATATCTTATTTTTTCACCTTGACTCGGGGCAGCTCTTCAGTGTTTCCCTACTGTTGTGTGATCTCCTTCAACAGATGTGCTGTATTCTTGTTCCCTAAACCACCCAGCATGTGTTACTTCATTACAGCAGCCCTAACGAACAATCGATAATTTTCACCACTGAAGTACGTAGCTACAAAAAATGTCGACAGATGTAAAATTTATCTCCATTTTTACCCTCATGTTGTATTTAGTATTTGTCTTTTTCTTTCATGAGCTTCTTCTATAAATGACTTTTTAATAGCCCCAGGTTTCAGAGCTCTCCAGAAGGGGGCGCACTTTGTCCCTCCTGCTTTTCCAACAGTTCTCTAAAGCAATCCGGTCCTAATTTAAAAAGAGAAACTATCACAAAGACTAATTACTGAGAACAGCTTGGTGTGTATCTATCTTTGAGGATATGTGTCTACAGGAGGTAAACAATGCCTGTTTTATATGGCAAGTCTTTGTGTTGTTTTGATAGTAACGAGCAGGTGTAACACAAATGTGCCTTCCCCTCACTGCTGATGGCAGTCAGTATACAACGGAAAGCAATTTGCCAACATCTATCAAAGTTTTCAAAATATTCGCTCCCTTTTTCCCAGTTATTTTACTTCTGGGAATCTCAAGAAAGGGCATTTTCACAGATGCTGACAAATCTTTCTGTATTCTGATAACCCAATTTGGTAATAGTTATGCTGGCCACGTTAATCAGCAAAGGAAATCAGCTAAAGCCTTGGACGAGAGAAAACGTGGTGTTCCCACAGCAGGTAGGAAAAATTGAGCTTGTATTTCCACACTGTATTTCCAAAAATAATTTAATGTCCTAATAATACTGTATTGAGTGAATTTCACAACTGTGGTTGAATAAAGAAAGAAGAGGATTCCATTCTATAATACTAAATTAACCCCCCCAAACAGGAATTTCTTTAACTGTTGACATCTTTCCCTCCTCCTCCCCCAAAGCTGCTTTTTATAAGACACATAGTTAAGCAGAATTCAAAGAAGTAGACATGAATCATTAGGGCTTTCATCACGGCCCATCGTCTTAAAAGGCAGGAAAAAAGTTTTCTGTTCTTAAATTCTGTGTACAACTTGGTACCTGCTCTAATGACCCGCTTCCCTCTCTTACACCCACTGCTTGTTCCTGGCCACTTTCAGTGCCAGCTCGCCCCTTCTCTGCGGAGGAGCCAAGGTAATCTTTTCTAATTCCTTAACCCAGGTCTCACAGGGGGATCTCGCCTCAGACACGGCCATGTTCTGGGCTCCGCTTCCTCGTTCTGATGTGTACGTATTGCCTCCTTGGAGGGGAGCCATCGAAATAGAGCCTATTGTACTAGTGTTGCCTAGGAAGAGTTTAGTAAGTTTATATTTTTCAGAAATGAGCACAGCACTGTAAAGAGCACACAGTTACACATGCCAGCTTATGCAGCCATGCAAAGACTGAGCTTCTGGCCCCTGGAACCTTCTGTCTCCTGGTTCTTTATAAACTGTGGAAGACATGTGTAAGATCCTTTTGGTGCAGCAAACACAAATGATCTTGGAAGAAAATGCTTCTGGTGATTACCTCTGGTCATTCAATTTATTCACTATTTTCTATTTCTTTAGTACTGTATTTGTCCTTTAAAAATAGTATCAGCGTTTTATTCCAGAAGAGTAAGGTGACTCATCATGGTAACTGGATAACTGCTCTCTGTATGTATCAAGGCTGCATCCCCCTGAAAATAGCTGTCTTTTCCTTTCTTTTCTATTCTTCTTTTTTTTTTTTTGAGACAGGGTCTCGCTTTGTAGTTCAGGCTGGCCCTGAGCTCACTATGGTGCCCAGGCAAGCCGCCGCGAGCTCAGCAATCCTCCTGCCTCTGCCTCCAGAGTGCTGGGATGGCACGCGTGAGCCATCATGCCCGACTCTCTGTCTCTGTCTGTGTCTCCCTCTCTCTCTCTCTCTCTCCCTCTCTCTCTCTCTCTCTCTCTCACACACACACACACACACACACACACACACACACACACACACCACATTCCCTAGTAAAATGTTAAACGCTGAAGTTTGTACATTTAACGTACATTTTTGTCCCAGGTGTGTCAACACATTGTGAACCCAAAAGTCCCGAGCAAGGGTTAATCGTGCTGGGCTCTCCCTGTCCACTCATCACACTCACTCAAAATGCCCGCTCGTCAAAAAAACTAATCGGCGCCCCGAGCACCAGAAAATAAGACAGTGCGATGAACATGGAGAAGAGCGCCGGGGACGCAGCATGAGGTCTGCGCATGAGCTGAAAGCTGCCAAGGCCGGGCAAGGGGGCGGGGCAAGGGGCGGGGCAAGGGCGGGGCAAGGAGGCCGGGCCCCGCCACTCCTGAGAGCCTCTCGGCCCTAACAGGCATTTACGCAGCAGTCAGCCCAGGAGCCCATCAACTAATGACGTTAATAATCCAATTCCCTTACTCTATCTCTTAATTTCAACCACAGAGAGCTTTATCCACGCAGGTCTCTTGTTCTCTGGAGCTGCTGACATAGACACATCGTGATTAATACTTTCGCTAAGATATTTCTCTGAAGCTAAAGGGCTCGTCCTTGTGAATTTTAATCCACATTTCTCAAGAGAAGCGAGATCATAGTCCTATAAATTCCCGTTTTGTCAGAGACCGTCCGGCTGTGGGGAAGTCGTTTAACCTGTTTGACTTCATTTCCTCCATCACAGAATAAAAAATATTAGAATTGCAGTCTAAGGATTCACTCATTTCCAAATTCTATGACACTATTAGACTTTTTTTTCTTTTTGAGGAGGAAGAAGCTGATAGATAGGCAGGTCCTGAAGCATCCAGAGGCTACAATTTCTAGCTAGACACAGTTTTGCTCTCATCCACACCGTCTTCCGGCTTATTAGAACACGATCACTCAGCAAGTGAATTCTGCGTCTGTCACTCTCCTGCTCAGTTTGTGCAGAGCTTCTGGTCGCTCGGGCTGCTGCGCACACTCCCTGGCGTGGCTTCCGCAGGCTCGCCCGGCCGCTCGGAGGGCCAGGCCTCTCGGGTGGTTCCCCGCGTGCGCTCCGTTTTCTTTCAGCTCCGTGCTGATCACATCCTTTTCCTGTTTCTTTTCCTGCCCAGATCGCCACTTGAGGCTGAGTGTGGCAGTGCTGAGCTCACAGGCCCCCGTCCCCGGGATACGCCGTCCCCCGCCCCCGGCGCAGCACACACTCCCGCGGGAAAGCCCCGCACGGATCCTTCCTGCTGACCTCTCTTCCGTCGCTAGGAGTTTCCCATGCAGAAGGGACTTTCCCTCCTGACTCACAATGCCTGACACAGAAGAGGCCCTCTGAAGATATCCCTTGAATGCATGAGCGACACAATAAACAACAGGTTTCTCGTATAATCTAGTATTATTCTCTTTGCACACCGACTAAGACCTAAACACAATCTCCCTCCCACCGTGCAAAAGTAGAACGAATACGGTGGTTTAATAAGCAGATCACCCGTAACATGTTAGGATGAAGATGGTGACTTTCATTAGACTTTTCCTTACTTTAAAATTACTTTTCCTCAAAACCTTAGGCTGAAAACCAACAGACAGATCAATATAGCCTAATAAAGCACCGTCTAGGCCTCTTCCCAACAACTCTCACTTCTGCTCCGCAGCACGGTAGACAGCAAGTGATACTCTGTCTCTACCAAAATAGTCCATATTCACTACCTTGAGTCTTCTGTGGAGAAAGGCACAAATTCATGGAATCAATCTACTAGTGAGTCTCTAAAAATACCCCTAAAATTAAGCATCAGTGTGAAGCTAGGTACCCTGGTAGACAAGTGTTATAAGTATATAGTTTGGGCATGTACAAGTTCACGTTTGTCTCAGCAATGTTTTCCAGTGAAGTTGTACGGTGATTTAAATGGTACTTGACATAAATTTTTTCTGGGCAGTCCTAATACTTTTATATTGCCCATTATAATTTATTCTGCTAAGATTATACAAAGGCAGAAGGAATACATTTTCATCTTCCAAAGACTGTTGAGGAATGAGGACTTTTAATATGAGTTAATTTAATATGAATTATTTAAGGGAGGTGGAAAGAACGTTTTCTAAACCTCTAATTTACCAGAGGAGACTCCTACTTTGAAAAAAGTTAAGGACTTTCTCTAGGTAATTAGTAGAAGACCTAAAACTGCGTCTTTCTGCTGTGAACTCCACGTCCAGTGATATTTCTACTCAACAATACTATCCACCGGGCAAGAAGTTCTCCAGTGAACACAGATAACTCTGAATATTCAGAAAAGAAAAGAATAGAAAGACATAGAAGTTTAACTTAGAAGTTTTACCTCATCAATTACAATAGTCCATCCAGTCCTCTGAGTTATTATCAAAACATTTTATTATATCAAACTCAATTCATATTGTGAAATCAAAATTCTATTTTGAATAACAAGAGATCCTCCAAATGTCAGGACCATTTCATTATTTTGTGACCAACATGTCTACCTGCTTGGAGAGTCTGTAGTTTAATGCTATTTGAGTGGTGGATAATTTAAAAATAATTAATGACAGAATTGCATTGTGTTGTGCTCCAGATATCGTGAAATACAAAAACCTATAACATGAAGCCAAGTAATTAAATACGTGAAGGTAAATAAGTCATCACAGGACTTATTATTTCATGTTTAATCATTTTGTTTAAATTCTTCCCAGTTCACCAGGCATAATTTTTTAATACAAGAGTAATATTAAATTTTATGTAACACAAATTCCTAAAGGTTATTTCTAAACATACAGCTGAGATTTAAGACTGTGTTTTGTTCTTAAAGGATAATTTTTCTCATTGATGGGGATATTTATTTTGTGTATTTCCTTTTAGTGGTTTTTAAAATAAGCATCTTGTACAGCACCATAAAAAAGCCAATTTCTCTCTTGCATGAATTATCTGAGCTAATAATTTAACTACAAGGAATAAAGTCTTTCTTTTCTCTTCATTAGAGTTCCCCTTTCAACAAAAGCTTCGTTAGCCTACTGAATCATGACCAGTAATCCTTTATAATCTCGGATCCACTGTTCTTCACAATGAACTAACAAATTAAAATGTAACGAGAAACAGTGACACTCCGAATATTAAGAATAGCCACTGGTGTGGGAAAGGAAACCCATAATTATACCGAGACGTACATTTTAATTAGAATATTATCAAGCTGATAATATGGAATATAGTCTGGAGAAATCCAGGAAAGCTGTAAGAAGGAGTACAGTGTAGCTGCTATCTCTGGGGCCTCCCTACCTTCTATGCCGGGCCCTCCCCACCAGGCCTTATTTCATTACATTATGCCAGAGATTCTAAAGCCACAGAGTGATTTTTTCCTCCACTTTCAGCTCCAGTTAAGGCAATTATTTATCCATTTTTCCCCTTCTGCCTCCTTTTTTCTTGTACTTAGTTTTCTCAAGAGTAAAAAGAACCACATTACTTATCAGCTCAATGCATACACAAGAGTTGCCAAAGGCAACTGACCAGGACCCAAACCACAGGTCAGCTACAAATCCATTAGTGTTTAATAGCAGGAAAATTCCTGGCAAGGCTGTGATTAAACTGAACAATAAATGTATAAGTCGCAAAATAAAACAATGAAATTTGTATTAATATGTCATCAGGCAGATGCACAGACAGCTAAAAAGAGCACAGAGGATTTCATGTAAGATGCCCAAAGCCATGTTTCCTGTACAAGTATCAAAAAAAAAATCTTTACCCTTTGACATATTTTCCATTAATATTAACTTTAAGGTTCACATTGTAGTAATGTCTGTCCATACCAGGAAGTGTACATTTCTAGAAAATATTATTTTCAAATCTGAAGCACTCATGTATCAGAGAACTATTTGTAATTTACAGAATAGAATGTAAAATATGTGAAGAAAAAAACTTCAGTGGTAGAATTTTAGGTTTCAAACCATTTAAAGTGTTTTTTGGTCTCAATAAACTTTTAACTACATTATCCATAGTTATACATTTTGAAAATTATTATATAACCTTACATTCTAGGATTACTGTACTGCTTGCTTTGTTCCTGTTTTGCAAATTTTCTTCCAAAGCTATGGTAAATTTTCATATGGGTATCTGAAATCAGATCCATTAAACTACCATGACACATCTTATGTCAAGGTTTTTATAATTAAGAGAAAAATTATCTAACAGACCATACCGATTCATTCAAGGCAATTAAAGAATACTGGCTCATTAAGGAAGCTAAAATATAAAGAAAAATTCAATGTCTACTGTACTGCTTATGTATATTAGTATTGAGAAATCAATAGATATCTTTTAACTTTCCTAAGTTCCAATGACAATTTGTGTATATAGTATACATACAAATATATATAAACCATATATTGATATGTGTATAAACCATATATGTATATGTGGTTTGGACAGTCTGGCATGAACAGAGTTTGGGTGAATTTAACTGCTTTCACCATAATAATTTAGTGACAAGTCTATTTGGAGAAGAATTCTAGATCATTTTAGGCATGGATTTTGGAAAAATATTTAACGTTCCATATAATAAGTATAAATGAAAATATGAAATAGAAAAGTCCTGAATTCAATCATCAGCATCATAAAAGGGAGAGGAGAAAAAAATCTAGTTTACTTGTTCTGCTCAATATTAATAGTAAATAAAATTCTGAATTAAAAGCTCATATTAATAAATATAGTTAGTATAAAAAAATACAAAATCACCACCCAGGAAACATCACAGTAAAAATTACAGATGAAATCCACCAACAATGCTAAAATTATTGGGTGTGGGACTGGAGATTGAGCTCAGTGGTTCCGGCACCTGCCTCACAAGCGCAAGATCCTGAGTTCGATCCCGGTCACCACATACAATGCTGGATGTGGAGACTCACGCCCACCAGCAATCAATACCACATACCACAGTGCCGGGCGTGGTGGCTCACGCCTGTCATCCCAGCACTCGGGAGGCAGAGACAGGAGGACTGCTGAGTTCAAGGCTTGCCTGGGCTACATAGTAAGTTCAGAGCCAGCCTGAACTACAAAGCGGGACCCTGTCTCAAAAAAATAAAAATAAAAATAAAAATAAAAAAATAAAAACATTGGGTGTGTCAAAATTTCCATAATCTCTTCTAATATGTCTATTATTTACAGTGGAAAATAGTAACAATAGAGTGAAAACAGTAGATGCTGCCACGGTCAAGTGCTTGACCTGACAGAAAATATGTCAATTCCATGGTTCTCCAATGCACAAAGGACACAAAATCATCTCTGTGGTACTGCTGCTAAAAATGCATCAACCTTCATGTAATGCAAAACCCCACGGAACCCACAACAGAAGGCATTCAACAGGACAGCAGATGTATCAAATGCTTTCAGGTCATGAAAGGTAATGAGACTTAGCGATTTTACAAGTTAATAGAAACTAAAATTCAGAAACTAAATATAATCTGGCATACTAGTTTGGGTCTGAGGTGAAGAAATTATATTTATAAAAAAGCTATTAGGATTTCAGTAATAGCTGTAGATCATTTAATAGCATTGTACCAGTGTTATCTAATTGTACTAGAAATTTTACCACATCTAGATCAGTTAACTTGGGGATATATATATATATATATATATATATATATATATATATATGGTGTGACAAAATATAATCTTTGCACCAATATATAATCTTTGTACCATCTTTGAAATACTTTTGTCAGTTTATAATTATTCAAAGTATTTTGAAGCACAACTCAGCCTAAAGTAGATAATGATGTATGTGAAACAAAAATACTTCAAAACTTATTGAGCTACTAAATTATTCCAATTTCACCATTCTGCCAATTCTGTGGTTATTCTTCATTTTCAGAAGTCTCTTAGGTGTTTCAATTTCCAAAGAAACTGATGGAAATATATTACTTCTCCATATTTCCTCATCAATATGAAGCAATCCAATTGCTTAAGCATGTCTTCTATTATTATGGTTACATTTACCCATCTTAAAATCTTATTGATTATATTTTTCATCAAATTCAAATAGGTATTGATCACCTGTGTATGCCACAGAATTAAGAAAACAGTGATTAGAGTGATTACAGTGCCTTTAGACTAATAAAATTTAGAACAGTGGTTTATGTGATTTGTATCTTACATGTCTACTTTACCTTTTATAAATTAAAACCATTTGAGGATTATTAGTGCATTTGCATGCATTTCATGGTTGCATCCATGGTTGAGAGTTTCATTAGTGTCAATAAGAAAACACCTAGAACCTGAAGAATTTGCCATCACGAGATGTGCATATACTGGTCTGAGGTCATGTGGGCAGAAGGGAATAAATAACTTCTCAGATCACAACGGCACTGTTGACCTGAACTTAAAACCTGGGCA
Source organism: Thryonomys swinderianus (assembly GCA_004025085.1). Classification (NCBI taxonomy): domain Eukaryota; kingdom Metazoa; phylum Chordata; class Mammalia; order Rodentia; family Thryonomyidae; genus Thryonomys; species Thryonomys swinderianus. Next base: position 25,520 of record PVIC010003719.1, on the reverse strand, counting down.
CTCTGTTGAGAAGCTCAACAGGCTAAGCACAGACATGGCAGCAAAGCTCAGTAGGGCATTGTGGCTGGGGAAACAGGGAAGAGGTCACTGTAAAATCATTTGCAGTTGGCCAGGCGTGGTGGCTCACACCTGTAATCCCAGCACTCGGGAGGCAGAGGCAGGAGGATCGCTGAGTTTGAGGCTTGCCTGGGCTACATAGTGAGCTCAGGGCCAGCCTGAACTACAAAGCAAGACCCTGTTTCAAAAAAAGAAAAAATTTTTTAAAAAATCATTTGCAGTTGGACAGCAGTCTGAGGTTTCCATCTTGATAATAACTTACTCGCTTCCTATTTTTTCAATATAAAATAATTTTCTTTCCTTATTTAAAGTTGATTACGAGACATTTGTCTTCAAATAGCAGCACAGACTCCTGCCTTACTAGGGAGGTTCTGTGAGAGACGGCCGCCTCCCTGGGCTCACACTGCTCCTTCGTTCTTCACTAAGAGGAGCCCTCTAGGCCTATGATCTGGGGAGTGGGTCACTGAGAGACAGGGCTGTCGCTTTGCTTGCACTAACTCAGACCTCGTATGTGTAACTCTTCCATATTGTGGATGAAAGACTAAAATGGGTTACAACCACCTGCATGTAAACAATAAAATCTAGGAGTCATTTACTTCCACTATGTATAAAATAGTCACAGTCTTTATTGTCCAAAATTCAGTCAATAGATGTTTCTTTCATCACATTCATACCTCATTATTTTCTCTCCTACATATGTAATGTTCATAAAGAAAAGAAGGTGCTAGATAAGATTTGAGGAAAAATTAGGAAAGGGAGACAGAAAATTAAAAATCAAGTAAAAGAGATTTGGACATCTAATGAAATGAATAAAGGGAAATAAAATAAAAGCATGCTATTGTGACAGGACAAAGACCTGGGATATACCCACAACCCGAAGGAGATTTGCTGAAGTTAAGAAAATGTAGCTGGGCACTGTGGGACACACCTGTGAACTCAGCACTCTGGGTGGTTGAAGCAGGAGGATCGCAACTTCAAACTCTGCTTATGCAACATAGCAATTTAGGGAAAGTGTGTATCAGAATAAATAAATAAATAAATAAATAAAATGAGGATGTAGTACAATGTGTAGGTCATGGGGTAAAACTCTACTAGTGTAAAAATAAAAGGAAATTTGAATTTGGGCAAGGGGGTATCACATTTATAGTTAGCAGAAATATACTGTAAGAAGGAAAAATGAACCATGGAAAATCATAATTTTATAAAAATGTTTAATTTTTTAAAGTATTATACACATCATCATAGTCTGTCACATTTTTCTTCATTGAGTCAATACCTATCTTCAACAAGTGAAAAGCAGAAGTTTGCTTTGACTCATCATAGTGGAGGGCTCAGTTCATAGCAGTCAGCCCTGCCGGCAGGGGGCGCTGCTGGCACTCAGGCAGCCAGGGCTTCGAGAGAGCATGGAGGGACCAGAAGAAGCTATGCTCTTCCAGATCGCTTCTGCTGAGAGACTGCTGCCCCTGACTCCCACCAGATTTCGCCTGCTAACAACAGGTAGCCTATGGGGCTCCCGTAATCCAGGCCCCTCCAAAAGATCGGTGTGTGAGCGCCTGAGAGTTCTGGGAAGCATCTTTGAGCTAAACCATCACATGCACTAAATTTACACCAAACTACAATGTGGTCATGTTTTCTATCATGGAAGGAGGCCTTAGAATAATAATGCTTTAATTAAGAGGTAGTAAAAGCTATTATTATAACCTTTTATATACAACAGAGGCAAATATTTCATTAAAAAGGAAGAGCTGAGCCGGGCTTGGTGGCTCACGCCTGTCATCCCAGCACTTGGGAGGCAGAGACAAGAGGATTGCTGAGTTCGCGGCGGCTTGCCTGGGCTCCATAGTGAGCTCAGGGCCAGCCTGAACTACAGAGCGAGACCCTATCTCAAAAAAAAAAAAAAAAAAAAAAAAAAAAAAAAAAAAAAAAAAAAAAAAAAAAGGAAGAGCTGAGATAAAAATACCAGCTAGCACCTGAATGGGCTCCACACGGTTTCTTCGTCTCACGTCTACTGAGCACTTACTGCAGGCTGTTTGTGTTTGCAGCCTTCTATCTGAAGAAGCCATCGTGTGACGACAGTGCAGGAACCGGGTTCCTTCCCTAGCTCGGAAGGCTCCTTCATTTTATCTCCAAATATACCACTCTGCACTTTTTCCTACCATTCACATGGACGAGATTGTTAACTGCGAGAGAAATCGTCAGTTACTTAAGGGAATAAAACCTTTTAGTCAGAATTTACCACAAATGGGAATCAACTATAAGATGAACAAGCCGCTCTGTACTGAAATCTCTCTTACGATATTAATTCCCTTAATGAAATTGCATTATATTCTTGCTGTCAAAGAGAGGTTAAGCACTGGAGTATTTTAGTTTTATCTCTGGAACAACTAAAGGAATACAAATACTTCTTTTTCCTCCGAAGGATCAAAGACTGCCTTAGCTTTACGAACTGATCTTAGCTTTTCGTCTGCCGCGGCTTTGGGGGAAAAGCAAGGAAGTGTAGCAGGAATGTCCACTGTGCTGTTCATTAGCTCTGTTCTTAGGTTTATTTTACCCAGTTCTCAGCCGAGGAGGTGTCTGTGTGGCTTGCAGAAAGGGACATTCTTTCCAAAGGAGGAGAAATATAATTAAGGTGCTTGTAAAATCCTCGCCATCATCACTCCCCAATTTGTTTCCTGTCCTTAAAGAGAAAGGCACCTGTTTATGGTTCTGCAGTTGCTTTGCATTCCTGTCCATTGTTCCCTCTTCTCCCTGAAACCTTAAAGCCAGACTGAGGCTCTGCTGCCCACTGCAGGAGGAAGAGGCGGAATCCACACTTTGCTTCCCCGACCGCCTCTCTGGCTTCATCGCATGTGCTTTGTCCTCTCAGGCTGTTTGTTAGTTGTGGACAGACACTCATTTATGGCTATTCTCATCTCGTGCACTCACATTGGCTTAATGCATGAGATTTGCGTTCAATCACAGGCGAAACAATGCAAAACTTAACAAAATGATAAAAGTTTAAACAATATATGATTCACCCAACTAATTTTCTGCTATTTTCAACCTTAATTTTCTGCTGTTTTAATGCTACAAATATTTAGTAGATCTGTCCAGATTTATATTGTTTGTTTTCGCCCAGATTGATGCTGGATATTACTGTAGGCAATAAAAAAAAGCTTTGAGTGAAGAAGTTAATACATCTATGTACATAGTAGCAAATGTGTAAACAATACCACTTCATGATGGACATGACAATGAGTTTAGTTTCAACAGGTTTTATTGTATTTTATTTTACTTTTTCTAATTTTTTGCAGTCCCAGGGATTGAACTGAGGACCTTGCACTTGTAAGGCAGGTGGGTGCCACTGAGTTACACCCCTGGCCTTGTTTTCATTGTATTTTAAGAGAGGACTGAAGATTTATTACAGATCATAAACTAATAAAATGAACCAGAGTATAATAGATGAATTTGTTGTCAGCATTTCATAGTAGAAAATACTGAAGAATATATTCTTTCAAATTTCCATTATAAAATCTTAGCATCGATTTTTTTTTAGCGAGAGGCATTTTCTCTTGAGATAGTAAGAGATAATTTCTTTAATTCTCGTTTTACTATGTTGCATATTGTTTTCAACAGGCGGACTCTCCACTGTTTAAAAGATACCTAGTTTTCATTACAAAAATAGTTCAATGTGTTACTTATAATGGGGATTATACCTTTAGAAAATGAAACTGTTGTAGTGAGTTCTTAGTAAGCTGCACATATTTATTCTATAAGAGATTCATAAGATCACAGAATCATTACTTTTGTGGGCTTTTTAGAGCTGAAATGGACTTTAGAGAGGATAAATGTAAGGAGTTTGTTTTGAACCTGTACAATTACAATAATGACCTTTAATTCTTTCCTAATGGCTTAAATGGAATTAATTGGTTATTTCAATAACAAGGCTCATCTTGTCTGTAATTTTAAAAGAGCCCATAATGAGGCCCAGCAAGCTTATTTAAAATGTTCTGAAAGCATATTTTCGGAGCCTTGGTATCCCAGTCCACGCTCTTCCTTTCATCTTTCTTCTGCATTATTTCTAGTGAAGAAGAACCCATTTTTGTTTCATTGTAATTCCGCTTTGGTCAAGCTATCATTTAGATCTCACTGAGAGATTTCTTTTGCCTTTAATTATGTACTCTATATTGAGAAAATTTATGATTGAACTATTGACAAAAATCAAGAAACTGTTTTTCCCTCAACAGAAGTTACAAGCTATCAAATTTCCAAATAGCTACCATGCTGCCATCTTCTGGTTATTTTGTAGGAAGTTTTAATGCTCATAAGATTTATTTTTAAAGCACACCTTGATATTCTTTTAAACATTGTTTTAAAATACCTATTTGTTAAGGACAAGTACAGTTACTTTATTTAGAGCTCAAGTGGGCCCAAATCCTAAAATAAATAACATTTCATACTTTTAATTCAAAAACAAAAACCTTATAAAAATGTCATGAGTTCCTAAAGATGGAAGGATTTTATCCAATAGTTTCCTTGGCATAAACTAGGTTTCTGGTTGAAAAGGGACCTTGGTATCTGTCAGTTGCATTATTTTCTTATATCTTTATAATGTAGCAGTGAGACGTCTACAGTTTTCTCAGTGAAAGGTGACACCTTCCCAAATCCACAAAGTTAATGTTATTTAATTCGGTTGCACAAAGTCGTAAACTATTTGCCAGTTGAACTGCTTTCTCATTGCTTTGAGAACGCTCCCCCCACCTATGGCGGCAGCACGGGCCGGAAGCTTACGAAGAAAGAGGAGAAACTGAAGGCTGCACGTAGATTTAAGGTCTGCTTCTTGCATGAAGCCCTTAAGACCAGAAGCGCCCTCTTGGTATATTAGTGCAAAAAAATAATCAATTCGCTTCACGAGAATTCTCATCCTAGTAGCAATGGAAACAAAAACAGAAGGACTTAGTATTAAATAAATTGATATCTCGGACCAACAGGTGGTTTTAACATGCATTTCCTCAAACTAAAGGAAGCCGCTCAATGACTTGAAGTCCTATGCTTTTTCAGATGACGTTGTAAGATTACAATTCGCAATGGCGCACTGAAAATCATAATGCCGATGGACCAGTGAGTGTTTAGCGGCAGAGGATTTTCTCAACCGTTTATTAAGTGCAGTCCAAAATCTAAAGCCGCCGAGACAGGTGCTAATTTCATTCCTGTTATTAGTAATTAGTGATGAAATTTAATGGTGTTTGTAAGTAGGTCTGAAGCATTTGCCATATTAAACAGGGCTTAAATGGAAGGCCCATTAAAATGTAGTTTTAAAGCTTAATAGATTTAGGCAAACAGGCATTTTGAATAATCAACATCTCTGAAAGCATATGCCAGACTTAAAAGGCCAAACTGGCTTGTGCATTTTGAGCACGCGGATGACCTTGTAGGCGCTGCAGAATGTGAGAGTGTGCCTGAGTGTGCACATGCACTGTGCCACCAGCAGGTGGGTGACAGCTAGTTGTTCCTGACGTGCAAGGACCTGACCTTCCTATGATCACGGTGTGTTAGCTACAGTTCAGGCAAAGCTGCGTGGCCCTCAAATTTTGTGTGCAGAAAGCTCTGTCCCAGGTTCAGGGCTATTGAGATGGGAGGACTTCAAGAGACGCAGCAGAGCGGAAGTGGTTAGGTCGTCTGCGGTGCTGCCTTCAGAGAGGACCAGTGTAGTTCTTACGATACTTATTGATTTCTGCAAAAAAAATAAACTATTGAGAATCAACAGGGCTGGCTCTTAAAATCCTCTGGATTTGTCTGGCCATGGGATCCCTTCTGAATGTGGTCCTTTCTATTTTTACTTCTCACCCATGCTTTATGCCACAACGAAAAAAACCCTTATCAAGATGCTAGCACTATGCTGTTTACACCTTACATCCACCAGAATCCTGAGCCAATAAAAAGGTTTTATAAAGTACCCAGCCTTCAGAACTTTGCTGCAGCAACAGAAAACAGACTAAGGCATTTTACTATGCAAAAAGAAATTTCATTCACAAAAAAGTTATGATAAACTAACAAATACTCCGTTGACACATAATTTTACTAGCAATTAAATGGGCATCTATTTTAAAAATTTCTATTTGGCCTATTTCTTCTCTGAGTTGTTCTTTTGCATCATACACTATATTTTCTAATGGTGAACAGTCTTTCCTGCAAACAAAAATAATATTCTTACCTGACTAAACCTATAGCCATGTAGTTATTAATAGAAAAGAAGCTAAACTAACTGTTTTACAAGAGATGTGCATACATACATACTAGCAATGTAGGTGGAGAAAAAGCTGGATAAAAACAGATAAAATCTTTTTTAAACTGTTAAGAAAAATTCTTTCAATAAAAAGCATAGATTTAGTTATACTCATAATTTTATCCCTTTTATTCTTATTTTCAACCTGAATCAAGAAAGAAAATATTTTATTCAATGTTTGAAAATTTTCAAACTTGATTCAGGACATATCATGTTAGCAGAAACTATAAAACAATAAAAGCACTTCCTCTGGCCGGGCGTGGTGGCTCATGCCTGTAATCCCAGCACTCTGGAGGCAGAGGCAGGAGGATTGCTGAGTTCAAGGCTTGCCTGGGCTCCATAGTGAGCTCAGGGCCAGCCTTAACTACAAAGAGAGACCTTGCCTCAAAAAAAAAAAAAAAAAAAAAGCACTTCCTCTGTACTTTCCCCTGTTTAGTGTTTTTCCTCTTTTCTTTCCATTGTGGTTTCCATTTGATTGCCCCTAAGCAGTGGTAAACTTTACAAGAATATACAGAAACAATGCAGCAATAACATTAGCACAAACACTTTCATCACTAGGAAATTTTGAGAATAAGATGGACTTCAGTTGCTTGGCTTTGGAAACTATGTGCAAAACAGAACCTAGTACTTTCTTAGAAATAAAGAAAGGAAAAAAAAAAAACTAGCCAACAGTGAAAGGGGTAAGAAATAGAGGAATGAATCTGACTCACTATGGGTTGATTCCTCATTCAATACCACATACCACACAAGGTGAAAAGATGAAACAAACGGCCAACACTTCCTGCAGAGTTTGGTGTTTCAAGAGAGTTAGACAAGCATTTACTAAAATGATAATTTTATGCATATGGCTTTCTAAAAAATACAGATTAAGGAACAATTACAGTGGCTCTGCTGAGGAAGGAAGGTATGACCAAGAAATGACACTTATCCCTAGGTAAAAAAGGTGCTTAGATGTTTGTTAAATAGAGGAGTTGATAGCTGAAGAAACAAAAGTAACCTGCCGAAAGGCATGAAGAGTTAGAGTGTAATGTGTCCGAGGGAAGGAAGCCAGTGTGAGGGCAGTGAAAGCATCAGTGTGGATGAAACAGAGAAAAACTGTAATAATAGCATGTGAAACACACGGGGAAAGAGAAGTCATGGGTCTTCAGTGTTAAGAGAATGAGATAGTAAGTTTAATTAAAATTCTTTCAACAAGGGCTGTGCCTCACTTTAATAATGACAACATATTATATTACATATTGACTATTTTACATATGAGAGTCAATCTCTTTTCTACAGTAGCTCTGGCAAGTGTGTTCTTTACATTACAGACGACTCACAGCAGATAAAGATTTTCTCTAGCGTCAGGCGGGTAGTGCACTCAACCCGCGTGTCGCTCTGGAGGCTCAGTCTTTCCTCACCCTGTTCAACTGTGCGCTCAGTTACATCGGTTTAAAAAACTGGAATCATCCTGGCAGTCCTAAATGAGAGAAAGCTAGAAGAAAGAGGGTTGAAAAGCAGAAGCTGACAGTGAAAAAGAAGCTGCCACGGTGAAAACTGGAAATCTCTCGAGTGTGAGCGCACGGAGGAGAGAGGGCCTGGCGGCGACCCGCGACTCTCGCACCAGACACCGGCGAGGCTGTGCGGAGACCCCTGCGGGGCCCAGGGCCGCACATCCCTAGAGTCACAAGTGCTTCGACCTCAAGGGGCTAAGATCTCTCCCTCTTTTTTCTCTGCCTTATATTCTCTTGCGGTTTCATTCTCGCTCTGTGATGTTGGAGAGGAGAAATGTACTCGCAGCCCACGAGGGAGATCAGTTAGGAAACGGTTTACTAACTCCTCATAGATGCTCTATGAGAAGCGAGTCGTGGCAAAGCATTTCACTGTGGGGAAGGTACCAAGAATGCTCTCCTGCCACCCAGGGGCGAGCTTATCCATCCTAGAGCCCTCCCGTGGTAGTCCTGGTGATCTGAATGCAACTCGGAATCCAGCCGTACCTCAGGAAAGAGGGTTCCGGACAGTGTGAGCGAAACAAGGCTGGAGCTGTACAAAGTCAACCTGGCGATCCTTTCTCTTTCTACTTCTCATCCATGTCTTCTGCCACAGGCAAAAACTCCTTCCCGAGATGCTAGCTGTATCGGGGAAACCCTGGATGACCAAGCAAAGCGAGGACAGTGAACACCCCGACTATCCCAGATCCTGGGAGCCCGGAATGGAAGGATCACTGCCAGGGGCCAGCGTGAGCTCCACAGCCAGATCCTCTCTCAGCAAAATGGGCCGAGGACGCGGATCAGGGCACAGTGCTCGGCTACGGCCCAGAGCCTAATCCCCATGGGTGGAAAAATTAGTTCACATAGATCATCACACAAACAAACTGTAGGCAAAGTTTTGTGTTCTCATCCATACTGAGTCCAAAAAAAGACGCTGAAAAGGAATGTAATAAACTCAGTAGTGGAAAACACGCAATTAACTTTTCTCTTATGTTTTGATGAGATTCAAATAGCTACAATCAGTATTTCTTTGTTGTCTGACAAAAGCCTCCAGCAGAATTTGAACTGCACATGTGCCCGTGTGTGGAGCTGCGCGCCCTGTGCCTCTCCGTCCGTACCCAGCTGTGAAGGGCGAGAGTCGCAGCATCTTCTTACACGGCGCCTGGCTGGGGTCTCAACAGCAAGAAAGACGGCCACTCACAAAGCAAAGGGTCAAACTGGACCACAGAAAACATGGTTCGTTTTCCATTCCTGTGACCAAAAATGATCTTACAGTTTTAATGTCGTGTGAAGAGACGATTGACTTTACAGCCCCCCCCCCCCAAAAAAAAAGGAAAGGAAGAAAGAAAACAGTATAGAGTTAGTTAACAGAAGATTTCTTTTTGAATTTTGAAGTGCCTTCCAGTCTTCTTAAAAATGTAGTGTTTTGATGATTTCACATCCTAATTATTCACTTTCAAGCAGCAATTGTACTCTTAAAGAGGAACCACAGGATATTAACAAGTATCGATCTAAAAATGATTCATGCATCAGGCAAAAGAAGGTGGAGAGAGACTCTAAGTTGCTAGCACAGTGCCATTTAATCCAACTGCACAGAGTCAAAGCGACTCTGGGATATCTGCATGGGCTTCTGAGTAGAATACTGTAAAGAAGACAGTTCCATTTTAGATATATAATGAACATATATAACCAAAACCTATGAATAGATATATCCAGGAGGAGGTTGATAACACTGATATTCAAAAAAGAACTTAACATAACCATTTATGGTTGAGGAAACACACATCTGAGGACTGCTCACACTCAGATGTATACAGACACGCTCAGACGGGCACCGTGCAGTTGAATGGCGGCGGGAGGTGCAGCTCCTTCGGAAAACTGTTCTTGCTGAAGCCAATTTCAACCTCCTTCCTCGATCGAGTCTCGAGGGTTGCACAGGTGCTGTGGTTTGGGACCCTCCGAAGCCTCCTGTGGTCAGGGGGCTTCTTCAGAAGTAGCTGAACACAGTACTGGCACGAAGGGCGTGTGACTACGGAACCACTACACTGATTGGTCTGGTGCCATCCGAGTCCTGGTCGCCTGCACAAAATAAAAGGGGCAGAGAGACGCTGCCAGGTCTCTTGTCATTTTGCTACCTTCAGTCTTCTGTGAACTGTTCTCCTTTCAAGCAGCCTGCAGGTAGCTGCTTATGCCTGAAACCTCTACAAACAGTGCGCTAAATAACTACACCTGTCTCTCTTCAATTATGAGTGCAAGTATTTCGTCTCAGCAACAAGAGAAAAGTAAATCACACAGCAGGTTGGCCACAATTCTAAATACTAAAGGGAAGCTCCAATGGTTAAAATTTTAATGGCTACATCATTTTCTTTGGTCTTGCAGAACTCAGAACAGCCAATAACTTGTGTCACGCCCTCCCCTCGGTCTGGTTTTGTACTTAAACTAAAATCAAGTGTGTAAAAATGCTGTGAAATTTAACTTGCCGAGAAGTAACGATGTCTCTTTCAAGTAAATACAGGAAAGCACTGCCCGAGGTCGGGGTCTGCTGTGATATGCGGGCCAGAGACAGGAGAGACACGGACTCTACAGGACGAGCCCTGCTCTTCCTCGCTCCCCACACACGCCCGAGAGTCTCACCGGGGAGCTCTGGGGCCAACAGCACCGCTCCCTCCTTCAGAGCCACCGTGAGTAAAGTGCGTCTTCCTCCCCACTCCTCGGCTCCCAAATACTAGCCTGCATGCGCCAAGCAGCCTGGATTTCAGTCCATGAGTAAGATGAGAACATGGTAAAAACAGTGAACCATTTTAAATATGGGGATTAAAAGAATCCAAAAGAAGCCCATGGTAAAGAAGAAAATTTGGAGAAGTAAGCACAGTATAAGCTGGTGGTTGAATTTAAATTAAATCATGAAGTTAAAAAAAAAAAAGAAAAAAAAAGACACCTAAATTGCAAAGCCTTTAAGGATATAAAGTCAATGAAGAAAAATATTTTGAACCACATTACTGCAGCATTATACACACATGTACACACACAATGGTATTTCAGAAGCTCACAAACTTCTGTGATTCTGGTAGCAATCTGAATTTGTCGTGAACCGAATCAAAGTCAGCATTGAACCTGACTGTTTAATTTTGTTTGTGACCAGTTTGGTTTGTGACCAGAATGGTGCAAAGAAGTTTGTGAACCTAAATGGATCGATCCTGTCATTCTTTATGGCAGAGTAATACTCCATTTTGTAAAAAAAACCACATCTTCTTTATCCACTCTCCAGTTTTTTTTGTGAACCAAGGTGCATATATGTGAGTGTGTGTGTGTGTGTTATAAATAAATGGATGAGTGTGAAGACAAGTAGGTCCCAATGAAGCCATTATTACCATCAATAGCACAAACTCATGAGTTACTTTGCAAAGTACTAGAGGGTGTTACTCAGTCTTTTTGTCAAATAAGGTTGACATGAGTCTGAACACGGTTGGAGTCCAAACTAAGTTGTACAGAAAAACATATAAAAGCAAAAGTAATAGACACACAGTATAAACAGAATTATAAAAAAAAGAAGTTACAAACTACTAGTTACACGGACTACTAGTTAGAACCTAATCTCAGCTTTACAATACAAAAGCAAATACAATCAATTCTTGTGCCATTTGGATAGATTCACATGATAAGATTGTTTCTCCTACAAAGTGGGACAGAAAGAAGATGACGGTTACTTTTGGGGATATTTGTTTTGCAAATTTTCTCTAAAAAGATTTTTATTTTATAACAAGAAAAATAGAATAATTACATATCTATATAATTCCACGTATAAACGTATTAACATGTAAAATGGACTAGATATTGCTTAGGACAAGTGATATTTAAAGTAGTTTACACTGAAGGACGAGAGACAGGAGAGACGGTAAAGATGAAGCGTAACTGGGAGGGATGATAGATAAAACCAAACCCCAGATAGATGGGAGAAGACAGAGTCCGCAGACCGAGGGTAATGGGCTCCCCTTGACGACCACACCCATGTCTGCTCATAAAGTCAGGAAAGAGGAAAGAATAATAATGGGGTTAGAAAGGATGGGCTTATGGAGGAAGGAAAATAAAGAACTAAAGTCTACATACACTAGCTTTCTTAAAAATATGTAAGTCCTGGAGGACACGCTAATGAGTGAAAGAAATAGATCACAGATAGGCAAATACCGGATCTTCCCTTTGATATGAGCACCTGTAGATGCAAATGAACTCTAGAAAGTATGACAGTTTTTGTAGAATGGGAAATTTCCAAAGGAAATTTGGTGTGGGGATGTAATGAGGGGAAGGAATAAACATGATTCTGAAAGAAAATAGAAGAGCATGTACATAGGGGGTGGGGAGGTGTGGGTGGGTAGGGATATGGATAAAAATCAGAATTGACTTGTGTCATATATTGGTACAAATTCCCCAATGTTATGTGTGATTGTGAGATGTATATAAATTGTACCAATAAAGAATTCAATTTAAAAAAGTGTAAGTCATTGTATTTTGGTGAAATTTGAGAAAGATAAAATTGGGTTGGAACATACTAGTGCAACCTCTAGAGAATATGTTCGAGAGAGAAACATAACAAAGAGAAAAAAAACTGTCAAGTGATGTGGGGGGTACAAGCTCGGTGTGAAAAATCACAAATTTTAATCAAACATGTGAATACTGTTAAGTTTTCTTCTCAATTGTTTCGAAAGAGGAGACATCTTTCCTCACCTATTGGTGAGGTGAGGGCTGAGGCACCTATAATGAAATAAGAAACTGCACAGCAACTAACTAGATTCTTGACACAAAAGCATGCAGATTTCCAGGAGCCTTGAACAATGTGGATACAGACGGGAGATCGTGACGCGTGCCTGTGATCCAGAACCTAGCAGGCTGAGGCAGGAGGATTACCCCAAATTTGAAGCGTATCTGGGCAATGTAGCAGGTTCAAAACCATCCTGAAATACATAGCAAGACCTTGGATCAAACAAACAAAGGAAATCCTGTATACTTTTATTATGGTGCATCTTACAAAGAAGCAGATAGCTGTGGGGAAGTATTACCAGACAAGGTAGGTCGAATGTAATTTACAGGTACAGGGACAGAAACAGCAAGAGCTTTCTCTGTGCGTCTCTAGACTTCTTTCACTTACACGTAGGGAGGGGCTTTCTCCAGGGGGGGTGTCTGACCTCGAGGGCGGCGGCCGGGAGAAGGGGGAGCAGGAGCTCCCTGCTCCCCAGGGTGTCGGGCCCTGAACTGCTTCGGCAGTGAGCGCACAGAGGCAGAAACGGAGACTGGAACAAGCCGCCCACAGCCAGCCGCTGCCCCCCATTCTTCTTGCGGGTTAGTTCTGGAATAAACCTGGCTCCTTTCCACCGACTTTTACCTCCTGTCATTTGGCCCTTTCAGTGGCCCGTGGCCTGACGTTGTTTTGATAGTGAATTCACTGTGTGCTCTTCAACCATCGTATTTTTAAGAGTAATTAATTCTGTCATGGCAATAACTGAGTGGGCCTCCTCTGGCTGTGAAATAATAATACATTAGGGTGAAGAATGTGTTTCAGGTCAAGAGTTCAAACAATAATTTAAAATTTTTTTATAGAGAGTCATTATCTTTAAATGACTTCACTGAGGAATGTAAATGAAGACCACTGAGGAGTTTCAACTGCAATAAGGCGTCACCAGAGCACGGCACACAGAGGCCTGGTCTCAGGGAAGTGCGGCCGGCAGAGCCGGCTGGGGCGGGGAGAGCACATCCCGAATATCAACTGAAAGACCAAAGGGAAAAGACAGAAACACTGACAGGAGGTTGTGGATTGAACCTCCTTGGTGCACAAAGAGAAGTCTTGAAGTCTGTGAATTGTTATCCTTAAATGTTCCTGAACTGGGATCAAGTACTTAAAATTTCTTAATTTCACATTATCAGGGACAAAAAATGAACAAAAATTTTAAATTCCAGGAAAAAAGTTTTTTATGAAAAGAGGAAAGTAAAATACATTTGGGAAACCCGGAGTATTGCATCCCTTTGGGTCATCTAAGCGCCCTTCGTGTTCTCAAGTGTGTGAGATAATTTTTTTTTTTTTTTTTTGAGACAGGGTCTCGCTTTGTAGTTCAGGCTGGCTCTGAGCTCACTATGGAGCCCAGGCAAGCCTCGAACTCAGCAATCCTCCTGCCTCTGCCTCCCAAGTGCTGGCATTACAGGCATGAGCCACCACTCCCGGCACTGTGGTATGCGGTATTGATGGCTGGTGGGCGTGAGTCTCCACACCCAGCATTGTATGTGGTTACCAGGGATCGAACTCAGGACCTTGCGCTTGCGAGGCAGGCACCGGAACCACTGAGCTAACCCTCTGGCCAGTGTGTGAGATAATTTTCAGCTTCGATAAAATGATATGCTAAATTTGTTTAATTTAACATTTCTCAGACTTACATGAACGTGAAAACATGCGGGAAAAGCAATGACCAGAATGACAGTGAACTACACAGTGACGGCCAAGAGCCCATTGATTCAGTGATGACCGAAACCCCAGAAGAGGTTCCTAAGTGTAGGTCGTGGGTCTGTGAAGGGAAAATGGTGGGAATAAGCCAGAAGAATAAGAAAAAGGAGGATTATTTCCTGTAGGCCTTCAGTTTCTAAAAGGCAAAGCCACCTGTGTATCCAGGCATGGTGCTGAGACACAGGAAATTTGTGCACTTAGAAGGTTGAGGCAGGAAGATCTCCAGTTTGAGGCCAGCCTGGGTACATAGGCAATCTCTGTCTCAAGAGCAAACTAAAACAAAATGCTACTTGTTCGCTGTAAGAAGCTCAGCAAGTATTTTGTAGATGATAATATTTTGATAGGACGGTACCTTATTAAATGTCTTACACTTTCTTGCTCCTTAGATATTGGATAAAGGGTCATGGGTTTCTTTTAAAAACCATGTTCACAGCTGGGTGTAGTGGTCAATGACTGTCAGCCCAGCACTCAGGAGGCTGAGGCAGGAGGATTCCCACTGTTTGAGGCCAGCCTAGGATACACAGTGAGTTTAAGGCCAGCCCGCAGTACACAGAAAAGACAAAAATAAAAGATCATGTTCTCGGGGCCCGAGGGTTAGCTCAGTGGTTCCGGCGCCTGCCTCGCAAGGGCAAGGACCTAAGTTCGATCCCCGGTTACCACATATAATGCTGGGCGTGGAGACATGCCCACCAACAATCAACACCGCATACCACAATGCTGGACGTGATGGTTCCTGCCTGTAATCCCAGCACTCGGGAGGCTGAGACAGGAGGATTGCTGAGTTCGCGGCGGCTTGACTGGGCACCATAGTGAGCTCAGGGCCAGCCTGAACTACAACGCGAGACCCTGTCTCAAAAACAAACAAACAAACAAACAAAAAAGACCATGTTCTCAGCTTTAATGTCAATAAATGATCTTATCCATGTAGCTAGTTGATAGCAAAAACACAAACCAGAAGTTTAAAGCATATAAAAAAATAGTCACTAAAAATTTAATGAAAATTTCTAAAAAGATAGGCAACTCGAGCATTTACGTCTCCAACAAGGGGATAAATGATTAGGATAGTTTTTTGAGAATTGTTCGAGCATAATCTTTTGGCTATATACTAAGAATTTAGAATATATTTGAATAAGAAAGACATAAATGAAAGAGTCCCTTCACTTTTTTTTTAATATTTGAGAAAGAATAAAGAACCACATTTTTAAAAAGTCATCCTCTATTAAAAGTAAATATTCAAGATTTCCATCATCAAACAACTTTGATTTTAGGTCTTTTCAATGACAAATATAAATGGGATTTTTTTTGTATGCATCAGTTTTCAGAATACATTAACAAAGAAAATGCTTTTATACATAGAAATTCTCCCCAACTGAGTAAATGCACCAGCTATACACCGACTTTTTTTTCATTCCTATGATGCATCAAATACCAACAAGCCAGGGGTCAAAATACAAAAGAGGGTTGAGAATGTGCAGCCCCTGAGCCCTGACAAGATTTTCCCTTTGTCAAGTACTGTCCTTCTATAACTGCTTTGTGTTTTAAAGCCATATTTCAACTGCCTCTTCTTACCTTTCCTAGGTCACTCATTTTTAAATTTCTCTAGAAAGGCAAATTTACAAAATACATAAAGGATGCTTATTTGATGGCCTTTGCAGAGTAAGTCAAAGCTCTGCTGGACTGAGAAAACTAGTTCCATATTGGACACTGACAATAAAGTTCCATTTTAATAACTGATTGCTCAGAAATTATTTTTAGTTTATAAGATATAGTGACATTTTTGGAAAATATATCTTGACCTCAAGGTCAAACTCAACAAACAGAAAGAAACTACCTCATAACATCATATGAGGCAATAAACATGCTCCTCAGTTGGCCACATAATGCAAATGTAACCTCTGAGCTCCCAAAGATGGAAATTCCTGTTATAATGTTTGGGTTATCCTACTTCCTTTTATCCTTGTTCTGGGCTCTAGCACTTCTTACATTCAGGGACTTTGTGAAGAATGACCCCAGCCAAAGAATAACTCGTGTCACAAAAAACACAAACCTCAGAGATTAAAATTTGATTATCTAACTCTGTATCTTCAGTATCACGAACAGGTCCTGGCTGGCAGTCCTCAGTGAAAATCTATGGTTTAATACACCTGTTATCTTCTCCTCCGATGTTCTTGGCACCTCTAATATATGTCCCCAGCCCCCAGATCTCTAACAGAAAAGTCTCACAATTGGGAATCATCTCTCTCTCTCTTGATGTTAACAATGTACATACACATTGTGAGAGCTAGAAGTTCTCCAGGCAGGCTCACTTGTTAAAAAATTGGGATTTTGGAAAACGATCGGGTCACTGGAGTGCTACACTAATCTGTGAATTAATTCACAGCGGAGTTAAGAAGAGATATTTCTGCTATTTAGAAATAGGGTCTGATGGCAGGGGTGGGTCACTGGCTGTGTGACCTGGAAGGACATACCTCACTTCCTGGCTCCTCCCTGCACTCTACTTCCGGCTACCATGGGAGGAGCAGCTGCCCTCTACCCATGCCCTTCCACCATGAAACTCCTGCCTTAGAGACAGCCACCTATGAACACGGGCCAAACTAAATTCCTTCTCTTTTAGTTGTAGGTATCAGGTATTTTGTTCCAGCATAGAAAAAAATGATGATTACAGCATGTAATTTGGATTATTTCGCTGACCATAGATCCTACCATATCTGAGTTCTTCTATTTGAACAATGGGACTACAATTTATACCAGTGCTTCCTTTGCCCAGCTTTATAATTTTTATAGTCAGAAATGCAACATTTGAGGTATTTTTAAAAAACACTGAGCAACTATGGTTGCTTTTGGTCATCTACTAACTTCAGGAAGAAATACTCTTTACTAGAACTAAACACTGCAACCTACTTCTAGACTCGTCCCTAATTTCTTACTTCCATAAAGCAATCTCACCTAAATGTAGCTTTGTCCCCAGAACAGGAAAAGCTCATCACATCATTATGGCATGTTTCTTACTTTTAGGATACATTGCCTTGCATTTCCACCCCCAAAGAACACCTGTAAGAATATTGATTCACACTCCAAAGCGATTGACTCCCACACAAATAACTGATTAATAAAAATATTAGGAAGTATGACTTTGATATCTACTAATATTATGACTTTGTGAAAGTATTCTAAAATTCTGGAGTATAAAAGTAGGCATGTCTTTCAAATGACGTTGTGAAACTTAAATAAGAAAAGTATAATCACCTTGCTTTGTGTCTAGCTTCTCAGTGTTTATTCTAGTAAGTCCTTGACCTGTATTTAATGTTCAATATACATTTGCTAGCCATAGGAATACAATTTTAAGTAATTTTGGGTGAAGATACTGGCTACAATTTAGATACTGAATGTCGCCCAGAGACCTGTGTACTAAAGGTTCCCAAGTAGCACAACTGAAATATGCTACAGATCTTCCTGAGGCGCAACAGGAAGGACCCAGGTAATCTGCAGTGCTGAGACACCCAGCTCCTCTTTTGCTTCCTGGCTGGTGAGGTCAGCACTCTGCTCTGCCGCACAGGTCTGCAGTGATGGGCCGACTTCATTACAGGTGCTGTGGTCTTCTCACCACTGATCTTAGATCCAAACTTCAGGAACAGCAGCTAAAGTAAACCTTCCCTCTCCCTGAGTTGACCATCACCTGTACTTATCACATAGTGAAGGAAAGCTTTCTAATAATATTCATGAATAAAACTGTTCACAATCAAAGCAAGACTTTTCCTAGGCAGAATTTTAAGAGGCCATCTCTTCAGACTGAACCTGTGCACTGGACTTCAACAAATGAAATCCGACTGAAATTATTCCATCCACACCACTCAGACAAGAATAAATTATCTGACCTCCTGAGAAGTCAGGAAAGAGTTGCAATAATGAAATCCCCGAAAAGTTCAAGTTTACATCTTAGGCTTCACAAGGAGGACTATTTCAAATGACCAATACACTTTTTGTTTTGTTTCTTCAACATGTTTCTGTCTATAATCATGGCCCACATTGCAGAGAATTCTCTGAATCCTTTCTGGCACTGAGGGCTACTAGGTTTGTGACTTGTTCTTTGCTCAGATAAACACTGTGAAGTTTATTTTAGCCCGAGTTTTCTTTTATTGCTCCCTTAGAACATTGGAAACTTGGAAGCGATTAGTAGGGTGTACTTTTACGTATGACTTATTTAACTGGTGATAGAAAAAGAAATTTTAAAATGTATCCTATCTCACTAACTTTTACATAAGTCTTTGCAATATTTAACATATAGAAGAAATTATTTGTGAATAATTACCATCGTTTTCTCTGTCTCCAAAAATGTTAAATGATGATCATACATAAGGATGTCTTAAAGTTACTAATAAGTTTGTGTAGTTCATTTATAAGACAACCTGTCATATCTAATATCTAAATGAACTCACATACAGACTGTACATAAGTCAAACACTCCATTTTAATGAGGAACAATAAATACCAAGGTAGTTTGGAACAACATAAGATCTACGGCTGGGCTTATCAGAGTTCTCATTTTAATTTTGCCATCCACACTGGGACCGGAGTCACACATACGCGACAGATCTCCGAGCCCCTGGTGAGGGCAGCTGGCATTTCCAGTTTGAGGAAGGAACTCACGTGAAGTTCCTGCCCGGGGCCCTTTCCCCGTGAGCGCACATCAGTCCTGACACCAGCAGGCAGTATGCCGATCGGTTGTCAGTGACTTGGGACAATAGATCTCACGTTCTGTTAAGAGGCCTCTGAAACTTAAGGAGCTTTGACTTCACAAGTCTTGTGCTTAGATCCGTAGGATGCTGGCTCATTCCAATGAGAATGAGGTCATACCACAATGTCCTACGTGAAGAAACCCTTTCAGACGTTTTACAAACTATAAATCAATTTGAATACAGTGGAACCTGAAGTTATGAACGTCCTGACATACAGAAGGTCAATGGAAGATTCATCCGCCTCTTGTTTTCTAGAGCGTGTACCCAGGGGAGCATCCCGGACCTGGCGGTATTGACCTACATTCAACTGAGGCACAAGCCGGCCCTTGGGAATCAATTGCATTAAAAATCTTTTTTCTTCTATTCTAACGCAAGGTTTCTAGTTACTGAGGTTTCTTAACATGCACTTTCACACTTCTATTATATGTGTCAGAAAAGCTATCTTTTGGTGAGAACAATTGCTACATTTTTCGGTGAGAACAACATGCTACATTTTTCCTCTTAAAAAAAAACGTTTAGCCAAGATGTTACTTAACTACTCTGCAGGAAGAATGCCATTTCGAATACAGGTTTCTCGGCCTCTTGTTCATGGGCATGAATGTTTTTAAGCTCAGAAAAAGAGATCCTGGGTGCACCCACCACGAGGGACTTCTATACGGAAGACAGGAAGAATAAACAAAGGCAGAAGAGGAAAGAAATACACAAAATCCAACCTGAAAGTGAATCAAATTTACATATTCCCTCAACAAATTGTGGCGCTGCCTGTACAGATGTACCCCTTGAAAGGGGGTAATCACCCTTGCCCTCAAGGGTTCGAGTATGATGACTATTTAAAAGGGTCAGCCGCAAAATGATTAAAAGGAAGTGGGGTCATTTACGAGGACTTGAGAATGAGAAGAGGAACAGATCTGATGTAATGGTGGTTAGGAGTTACTTGAGACCTGGGGAGATTAGGTAAGATCTCGCAGTGGTGGAGCAAGGATCTTTCATACATTCCTGCCTCACATACATTTCTCATTAAAGGTGAGTACACGTGTGCGGTAGTCGGAATACCCTCAAAGTCATCACCCTGAGCTACATCTGCAGTTGTTTTAAACTGTTTTATAAGACAAGGTTTTTGCTAAGCGACTCGGTTACCCAGGTTGGTCTGAAACTTGAGACCCTCTTGCCTCAGCCTACCATTTGCTGAGATTACAAGCATCTGCCAGCATACCTCACTGCTTGCTCCCTTCTTGCTGGAATATCACCACCTATATTCAAATAAGAACGGGCAGACTTTGGATGTCGACGATCAGAAAGCCAGGAGGTTCTGATTTCATTCATCAGAACAAGACAAGGTATCTCCAAGGAAGTTTTAAGGAAATCACCGAAAACAGACAGGACCAGCTTGAGGAGATAGACTGACTCTGCTTTGACTTCTCTGCTGTGAATGTGGCACTGGAAACAATTTAGCTGTTTTTGAGGATGATATAAATTTTGTATTCTCATATTCAAACCATCCTGTAGGTACCTGAGGCTCTCTTAATTAGTTTTTCTATTTCTTACACTTGAAATTATTCACACCTATTGCATAATCCATTACTACTAGGATCAGAGGTTATAAAGCTTAAAAATTAAATGATTAAATCTTTTCTCAATGGTTTGTCCAGAGGAAGAAAATTAAAAGTTTGAAAGGATCTCCTCGGTTGTTCATGGGAGGAGAAATTGAATTAGAAGCAATAAAAACGTGAAATCTGCTAAATTTTTCAAACAGCTAACTAAATACAAGAAGGAAAGTGAGATGAAATGAACTGTGAGGTTCAGGATATGTCTCCTAAGAAGGGAGACAGCCCAGAATTAGAAGAGAAAATGGAGATTCTGGTGGGACTAGCAGCATGACGTTACCGTGGAAGAGTCACAAAGTTGGGAGTTAGAGCGGCTTCATCAAGAGGCAGGTAACGGAGGTATTTGCGGAATATGCACCAGCATAGTTGGAAGATAAAAGGCAAGTGGAGAGAAAAAGTATGAGAGAAGACAAGGGGCGAGGCCTCGAAAATCTGTACCACTCGGAGACTGAGGGGAGGCAAGCAAAGAGCTGGAAAAACACCAGCGGAGGGGATGGGCCGGTGACACAGCCGGGAGCCCGCGGAGCGAGCCAGCATCCCCTCCGGCTGTTAGGGATTCTACATTCAAGACAAAGGTCAAAGGAAGCAAAGGCGTCTGCTTTGCTCTTGGGTTGAAAGGAAAAACAGGAAGATGCCTATTCGGTTCTACGTATTACCATACAACAGGGAAATTAACAGTGCAACAATTGTGTTTTTGAAGAAAACTATGAAATCATTTGAAGGCGAGAAAAACAAGTGTGTTAACAATCACAAGGAAAATACAAAGCATTGTGACCTCCGATCAGAAAGTTAGTGTAAACAGTCAGGGAACTAACAGGAAGCGAAGAAGGAAGCCATGTTTTAACAGCTACTATATATCAGGTGCTACGGTATATATTCACTTGAAGTTAATGATATTTCTGTAAAAGGGATGTTATTTTGAATCATATTACACACAGAGAAACAGTTCTAAGAGGGTGATTTACTTTTCCAATGTTATAAAGAAAATGCCCAAGAAAAAATAGCTAATTTAGCCACATCTTTTCTGATATGAAAATTTATGTCCTTTTCATTTCTAAGGCTAAGAGGAAAAGAGATGCTTTTGACTTCCAGGAAAAAAGAAATCTTCATCCTGGGACTTGAGTAGGAAAACTGTGCCATTAGCCTTCACAGCAAAACTAAAATTAAAATTTTCCAAATACAAACGGGTAGAAGAAACCTAATAATCTAATCAGGACTTAGGTGGATCCCTTTATGTGTACTCTTTTCATTACTGAAACTGCTATTTAATTCCAGAATACTAGAAGTTCCAGGAACCCAAAGAGTTCATCCAAGAGAAAATGAAAGATTTCCTAGAACAATCAGATAGAGGAAAACTCAAGCATCTAAGACGACTGGTGATACAGGAAGCCCGCTGGATTGAGAGAAGTGTTCCTAGACACGTAGTTATACAGCATTGGCCAAGAAAGGAGTGATAATATGTAACAAGGGCAGCTCCCTGTTCCAGCGATCAGGGCAGGAGGGAAGACAGAGCTTTATTTTCCAAGCAGAGAGACAGGAAAGACAGAGCACACACTCATGGGGTTCCTGCTCCCATGGGGAAGGTGATGTGTCTTCCTTGTAAAACACAAAAGCCATCAGCAAGCAGGTGACAATGCAAGCAAAGGCATCTGAGGCACAAGAGGGAGGCACCGAAGGAGTCCTCCTTAGGAGACATCTATGTCACCAGTGAAAAGGGTATAATAGTTTCCTACCTAAGAAGAGTATAGGCCAGAATGAATTTCAGTCATCACTGGGAGGAAGCCAACAGAAAGCTGAGAAAAAATAATTTCAAATCGCAATGAGATTCTAATTATCTGTTTCATTATGGAAACACGAGGGTTGAGGAATTTTTCAGACTTTCACTGATAAAAGGAGAAAAGCAAAACAACACTTGGATAGCAAGTTGTTTCCTACTGTCGAGAAAATTAAAGGGCCAACCATCAGATTGAAAATTACAAAATACTATTTTTATTTCACTTCACGAATATATGAAGAAAACATATGTTAAGAATTGGATGGATTAGACGTGACTCGGAAATACCCATCATTCGCCTTGTGCATACAATACTTTGTACCACTATCCCCACCGCGGTCACGCTGGTGGGAACCAAATCATCAGGAACCATTTGCAACAGATGGAAAAGGAACCGTTAGCGAATCAGTAGGGGGAGCAGTGCCGGCGGCAGCAGAAGGGGCGACAGGCTTCGGCCCATGCTCCCCTGGGCTCTGCGAGAGGCCCTCCTGCCTCGCGTTCCACCGGGGACCCAGCTCCCGCCTTGTGATCTGGCTCCGACCCCGTTTAACTGCAGCTTTATGCAGTCACCGCAGGTGTGGATCAAACCAGACCAGGAAAGACTCCAGCTACCAAGAAAATTTGCAAAGACGGGAAGAACTGCTTCTCTTTTCAAATAATTTGCCTCCCTAGCCAGCGCGAAAGGAGCATAAATTTCATGTTTGAAAGCCCACCATGCTTTTATGTTAAACAAATGTTTGTTAAAAAATTTAAAACAATGCATTTAGAGAAATCGGTTGTCGTAAAGACTTGTTGATGGACGGAGCACATTAAAACAACAAAATCGATGTTTTATTGGAAATATCTTCATCTGACTCAACCACTTTACATATTAGACAGCCTCGTGTTTCATAGTAACTGAACTACCAGGGCATCATAATCGCTCAAACATTTGGTACATTCGTATACATCTATTGTGTTACAAATACCCACACAGGATTTTACTGTAAATGGATTGAAGTGATTATATCCCCTGAAGTGCTTTGTGAGCTAAACAGACACAAATGTAAAGATTCAACTGTGAAGAAAGTTCTCTAGGACGCCTCCCACGAGCTGTCCCTGAGACTGCCGTGGACGGTGAATCCTGTTAGTAACAGACCGTGAAGGAGAAGAGAATCTGCACGGGAAGTGGAGGATCTCTGTCTAATACCCTGTGCGAGAAATGCTCTCCTGGTTCCACTAAACTAAGTATCCTGAGGTATTATTGATAATAAAGAAAAACGTTAACACTTGTGTTTTCTCAGTAGGGTGATGGATTGGAAATAGGGATATTCAACTGGAGATTTTAATTGTGTGTCTGCAGCCACACGATTAGAAGACCTAATCAGGAAGCCATAGGTACATAGATCACTGCTTGTCAAAATACCATCGTGCCGGGGATTTAGCTCAAATGGTACCGCGCCTACCTTGGAAGCACAAGAGCCTGAGTTCGATCCCCGGTAACACCAAACTATATAATTATATATAATTATTATATCAATATAATTATATATATATATATATAAATTATGTCACTATCAAATTAGAGCAGCTTCCCTGAGGTAGGCTAGTGTGACTTTTCTCTGAAGGCCAGATCAAAAATGAATCATGAGACTGACGATTCATACAATACCTACTTCTTGTTCTTGTAGGCTAACTTGAAAAATAAATCTGAAAACTCATTTCTAGGTCTCCTACCAGCGGATGAGCTCCAGGATGATGGAGCCCTGTGCCTGACTGAGCACAGCAGCATCGTGGCTCCAGGAGCCTGGAGAAGGCGGAGCCTTCGCGCTCCTGCAGGAGAGAAGGCTGTGGTTGCGTCTGTCACTCCACACCGAGTTCGTAAACAAAAGCACAATTTTGCCAAACCCTTCTGTTCACGAAACAAATCGGCAGAAGCACTCCTGACCCGAGGAACCCCTGTGCCTCTCAGGGGCCCCAGCTTTCTTTGTGCTGAGCACGAATGGGATCACGTGACATCGAACCAGCTAATACCGTCTGCCTATTGGTCAAACTGAGGAGTGATTTTCATCCTGCAAAGTGAAAAATGAGAGAAACCCACTGAATTGCATATATTCGCTGAACCACTTCGAAGCCACATCTATAATACAATCTCTATTTTATCTCATTTGTCAGTCTTATTTTGCCCTCTATTTATACAGATAAATCCATACAAAAATAAAAGTTACTCACTGAAGACAGTTCATTCTGCTTCTCTTTCATCTGATTATTCACATTATTTTAATGCACCTATTATCTAAAGACAGGAAACAAATGAGCTGGGGCATCGGCGCCCTTCTGAGAGAGTCACAAACAGAAAGCAAACAGACATCATCTGTTCACTGTGGGCCCTGACACCTGCCAGATTCTGGGGAGAACAGAAAGGCTGGGCTGCACAGGATGGTCACACAGATGGGAAGTTGGCCATTGTATCTCACGGGTAGCAGCAAAGTTACCATAAATCTAGTTAACAAGGCCACTGTGAAGGCAGAAATGGAGCTGAAATCACAATCTTCTGGGGGTCACTCCTCCCACCCACACCAGCGGCCCTTAAGATGGCGCCGTTACCTGGTTCTTTCTTTCCAGTTCTTTTCTAGTTGTTACAGTCCACTTTTTGGCCTCTTCCTTAATTGGACATTTTATCTAACGACCCTGTAAGTTTCACTGAAGTCGTGGCCAACAAGAAGGTCAAACGATGGCAGTTCACACCGACGAGTCATTTAGAAGTGAAGAAACAGGAAGAGGTCCATGCCAGGGCCGTGGTTACTGCCCGAAACACCGTGGGCCTGGCAGTCTGCGGGCTCAGCCTTGCTAGAGTGCTGCCGGGAGACAAACCCACTCAGCAGTGAACATTTAAACTGCTTCCAGGCTCCTAACCCAGCCGACAGATAGCAGGACTCAAGGCAGCGAGGTGACATCCTCCCTCTTCACTGCAGCATCCTCGGAACATTATTTAGTTGTAAAGGTAACACTGGTTCTATCAGGAAGAACAGAATGCAGGCAGCCACACAGGAAGGGGGGGGGGAGCAGGTGGAGAGTGTGACTTCTTCTGGAGAAAGCACTGTCATTGCGATTGTAGCTGTGAACATCTTTATTCCAGAAAGGAAAAC
>PVIC010003718.1:41275-67365 GCA_004025085.1 Thryonomys swinderianus | reverse complement strand
GTGCCAGGCGTGGTGGCTCACGCCTGTAATCCCAGCATTCAGGAGGCAGAGACAGGAGGATTGCTGAGTTCGAAGCTTGCCTAGGCTACATAGTGAGCTCAGAGCCAGCTCGAACTACAAAGCGAGACCCTGTCTCAAAAAAAAAAAAAAATTGGCAATCTGGCTAGATGGTGGCCACAGTGGGCAAACTGTTGCTTAATGAAGCATGTAGTTTCATGCGGCAACAAGGACCCAGGGCTTTTCTCAGGCCTCAATCTATTTCCCATGAACAATTTGCCTTGTTGTACATCTGACTTTATTTCAAAGAAAAGCAAAGAGATTAAATTAAAGAGAGTGGCCCTATATGAGCAGCTTTATCTTAATATACCACAGGAAACAACCAGAACTAATCAGTGCCGACAAAGCCCACCACAGACATCTGTGCGTAAATTAAGACTAATTGGGTCCAAGCATGGAATGCAGAATATGAATGAGCTATGGAAAAAGAACCATGCGGCAGGAGTTAGACACCAGGTCAGAAGCCGGTCCTAATGAGAGAAGCATGCAGCTGGGCCTGGGCTCAGTCTCGCCAGGGTCTGCAGGGACAGACTTGTTTAGTCTGCAATCTGGGTAATGTTCGTCTTTCTTTCTCTCCTCTTCTTCCTTCAACGGCCCAGCTGACAACGATTTAGAGTTTTATTGCCATCTTCTCAGAGGCAGCTTGAACCCAAAGGAATTTCCAACTTATGAATACATAAAATTTGTAGGAAATTTTCGCTCTTACAACAATGGTAAGCTGTGATTGTCCTCTAATTGCGAGTCTTTTATCATGCAAACGTATATTTGAAGACCCAAGAATGGCAGGGGAGGAGGTGGAGGGAGGATGTACGCTTTTGGCATTTGCATGTGGATTTTCCTGTTTCCAAGATGTGTTTTTCCTGTATTCTCATGCAGGAAGAACACACACTCCTACACCTGTCCCCTCCTTCCCTGTCCCCACAGTCCCCCTGAACTGCATGTGATTTGTTTATTTTCAAACTGGTGAAATAACTCTACTGTAAGAAACAACTTATGGCTAATAAAAAAACAGGCTAAGCCTACACCCTGCCAAAGAGGCCTTCACAGTGGTATGGAAAGAATATTGCTTTCTCTTTTTTTTTATTTTTTGTGGGGTTGGGGGCTTTTCTTGAGACAGAATCTTGCTACATAGTCCTCTCCCTGTCCTTGAACTCACCAGCCCAGCTGGCCTTGAACTCACAGTGATGCTCCTGCCTCAGCTTCTTGAGTGCTGGGATCCCAGGTGTGCACCACCGGGCCCGGCCCATAACCTTGCTCTCGGCGGCACATCCACTTTCCAGTGCTGCTGTGGTGCACTGTAACACATCTGGCTTGTGGGTCTTCTGTTTCGCGTGGCCCGCGGGCACAGTGCAAGGCCAGAATCCCACAGGCTGCTTGGATACGTGACCAAGCAGGACATGGCAGGCAGTAAAGTCTTATTCTTGGAAATTACTCAGGCTGGGGATTTAGCTCAGCAGCATAAACGTAAGGCCCTGAGTTCGGTCCCCAGTACCAAAAAACAAAAAACCCAGGATATTACTCCGATAACTAGTTGTTCAAACCCTGACTGCAGAAGCATGAATTCTAAACCAGGACTTGGCATTCCTTTTACCTCTCACGCATGCCAGGGCACAGGCTGCACAGATGCCAGGGATTCAGAAACAACTCCATTATGGATCAAGCATCGGAGGCCTGCGTTTGTTTGTTCTTTTGGGTTTTTTTTTTTTTTTGTGGCACCCCTCAAGACTCAACACAAAACGAACAGCTTTGAAACAGCTACTATTTCATAAAACAACAAAGATGAGGGAAAATAGGGGAAAGTGTTGACAGGGAATGGGGAAGAGAGAGAAGGAGGGAAAGAAAATTACCCAGGAGAAACAAAGACCAAAAGCAACAGTGGAGCTGCAGAAGTGAAGGGAGCAGGTGGGAGGGGCTGGGAGGACACAGGACGGCAGGCGCTGCATTCTCGGGCTGTCCTTGCTGTTTCTCATTTCTGGGCCCCGGGGGTCCGTTTTCATAGCTAGTTAGTTCCCTGTCCCTGAGAACCACCAAAAGTGCTGGCGTCAAAGTCCCACTACTGCACTCGCTGGGACTTTTCCTTCAACCTCATGGGACGCAGTGTGACATGTCACTTGTATAAATATATGGGTTCGGGGCCCATAGAGACTTAGCTCAGTGGTTCTGGCCCCTGCCTAGCAAACACAGGGTCCCTGGTTCGATCCCCAGTAACCACATACAACAATAAGGGGTGTGGTGGCCACGCTCACAGACAATCAGTACCGCATAATGCAAATTCTGGGCTTGGTGGCTGAAGCCTGTAATCCCAGCATTCAGGGGGCAGAGGCAGGAGGATTGCTGAGTTCAAGGCTTGCCTGGGCTACATAGTGAGCTCAAGGCCAGCCTGAACTACACAATGAGACCCTGTTTCAAAAAAAAAAAAATCAGTTCAATTTAAAAGGTGCCAACTTCATGCCCAATGATATGTGCCCACTAGAATGGCATCCAGGTCCCCACATCTGGCCTTCCGCCTGGGTCACGGGCTCCCTAGCAGACCTGGAGACCACACTGTGCAGAGGTCCAGAGACCTGAGCACCTAGACATGGTAGGAGTCCACTTCCCAATGGCAGGCACCAAGTCTGGGCAAAGCCAAACAAGGCCAAGTCCAGACCACATCTAACCCCAACAGTTTTGCCCCAAATTCAGGAGACACATGTGTAGTAGAGCACACAGAGGAGGAAAGGGCAGCCACAGGGCTGCTCCTCACAGAACCCTAGCAGCAAGCCAACCCGGGTAGTACATGTTACAATGCCACAGTTCGCTAAAATCCAGATCCTTCAGCCTTGCCCTGAAGATGCTGAGGCCTTGGTCAAGGTCTTGTGGCTTGTTATTTACAGTAGCCATAAGGGAGAAGCAACCTGAGTGCCCATCCGGGGCAAAGAGATGGTGTGGTGTGTCCTTAAGGTGGAGTGTCACTCAGCCTTGAAAGAGGTTCTGACACGTGCTGCAGCAGGGAAGCCTTTGAAGGACTTTGACAAAAACAAGCCAGCTCTGGTTCCACGTAGAGGAGGCACCTGGTCAGGTCAGGCTCATAGAGACCAGACAGGACAGTGAGGGACAGAGCTGGGGAGGGGAGGCAGTTGTTGAATGAGTCCAGTTTCAGTTTTGCAGGATGAAGAGACCGAAGGTGGTAGGTGGTGAGAGTTGGGAAAAAATGAGTGACTAAAGAGAGGATGGGGCCGGGGAGCTCAGTGCTAGAGCCTACATCTAGTTCCCCAGACCTTGGGAAGGGCTGAGGGCATCCTAGGATGCCAACTCCACATATCCCCATGACAACAGTCATACAGTCATGACAGTCAAAGATTCACCCATGATTGGCTGGTGAGCAGTGGGCGGAGCCTTCATGCATTTACATGTCTGCAGTTTACCTGTAGCTCCCAGGGTTTGGAGGAAAGAGGCAGGCTTCATTTTTTGAATACCTGGATTTTTTTTTTTTTAAACTAGGATAGCTTTATTTTCACTTCCAGTTTGTTGCTTAGAAGAGAACGTGTGGAAATTATGTGTGTTTTAACAGAAAAACTGTTACTTCTTAACACTCAACATTAAAAATAGAAAAATGGAGCCAGGCGTGGTGGCTTAAGCCTGTAATCCCAGCACTTGGGAAGCAGAGACAAGAGGACTGCTGAGTTTGAGGCTTGCCTGGGCTACATAGTGAGCTCAGGGCCAGCCTGAGTTACAAAGTGAGAACCTGTCTCAAAAAGAAAAAAAAAGTAAAAAAATGGAAAACCAAACATTGCAGTGTTGCAGAAGCCATAGTTAGAAGGGCTTTATGTAATTGTAAACATAACTGTCAAGGTCCTGAGATTTAGCTCAGCGGTTCTAGCGCCTGCCTGGCAAGCGCAAGGTTCCTGGTTCAATCCCCAGTACTGGGAACAATAATACCAGGCATGGTGACTCATGCCCACCAGCAATCATTACCACACACCACAGTGCCGGGTGTGGTGGCTCACACCTATAATCCCAGCACTCAGGAGGCAAAGGCAGGAGGATTGCTGAGTTCCAAGTTTGCGTGGGCTACATAGTGAGCTCAGGACCAGCCTGAACTTCAAAGCAAGACCCTGTCTCAAAAAAAAAAAAAATAGCTTGGGCCGGAGGGTTAGCTCAGTGGTTCCGGCGCCTGCCGCGCAAGCGCAAGGACCTGAGTTCGCTCTACGGTAACCGCATATAATGCTGGGCGTGGAGACACGCCCACCAACAATCAACACCACATACCACAATGCCGGGCGTGGTGGCTCACGCCTGTAATCCCAGCACTCGGGAGACAGAGACAAGAGGATTGCTGAGTTCGCGGCAGCTTGCCTGGGCACCATAGTGAGCTCAGGGCCAGCCTGAACTACAACGCGAGACCCTGTCTCAAAAAGCAAAAAAAAAAAAAAAAAAAGCTATCAATGTAAGGCACTCAGACCCCTAAGCAAAGGCTCACTGTGAAGTGGTGAGCTGGTTGGCGGGGCATAGGTAAAATCTATGGAGTTCTGTTCCTCATCAGGGAGAGAATAGAAAAAGGTGGTTACTGCGTATTCCAAACACTGAAGGTAAGGTGCTGACTGTTCTTACCACAAAGACAGGATGAAGGAATGAGGTCATACATAAGCTTACTCTGACTTGAACATTTCACACTGTGCATGTGTTGAAACATTACATGGCCACACAGATAAGTACAATTCTCTGTATGTGTGCACAGAACCCAGGCCCTTGGTCTGAGCTATATCCCTAACTTTCTATGTAATATGTTGAGACAGTCTCACTAAGTTGCCCAGACTGGGCTCAAACTTGAAATCCTCCTGCCCCAGCCTCACAGGATCCTGGGATTACAGATGAGTGTGCAGCCCCCAGCTTTAATTTGTGCAGTTCTTTTGTGCAGGAAAGAGAGAGAGTGAGACTGAACCCACTAGGGCTTTGGGAGACCCTTGAATAGAGATAACCGTCCTGTTTGCTCACTTGCCAACCCAGTAGCTATGGGGATTTGCCAGGCCTGGTAAGCGTGGAGTGAGCCACATGGGCATGGGAGGAGGGGCGGAGCAGGAACGCCTTTGTTCTTGCCAGCAACATTACCCGAAGTTTCCAGATTCCCCAGAATGGTGGCAACTGTTGCCCAAATAGGACCCCAGTCAATAGGACACATCTCAGTAATGCTTAGGATGTCGTGATTTGCCCCCAGTCTGGAGGGGGATCCAGGACTTTGGCTCTTTTCCATGTTGAGCCAGGGTCTCCTTATGTTGTCCATATCGCCCTTGAACTCAGTACATAGCCCAGGCCTGCCTGGGACTTGTGCCTCACCCTCCTGAGTGCCGAGATCACAGGTGTGCGCCACCACACCTGGCTTAACTTCACCACTTTAACCTAGAGTTTTAACACATATAGAGGGAAGCAGGCCCAAGCACCTCTCCCGAATGCTCACGTGGGCAGTTTGTGAGCCATCCAGGAGGAGGTACTGTGGTGTGGGCTGGGACTGGTAATGGTGTGTCCCATTCTTTGTGAGAAGGCCACTCAGAGAACGCTGGAAACAAGGAACTTTGTTCAAGGCCTGTGATGGGGCTCTTAAGAGGGAGGAGGAAGGGGAGGAAAGGGGAACAGAGCAGGAGGGAGAGAGCACAGAGGTGCTCTTGGAAAATACCCCAGCTCTCTGTCTCCTCTTCCAGTGACATGGACAGCAGGGAGCACGTGGGACCTCTGTACCCCCCATCTGTGAGCAGATCCCTGGGAGAGCCCCAGAGGCCGGGTGAGCAGCCTCTGCTCTCGGGTCCTCAGAGCCTCACCAGCCCGAGGAGAGCTCCTCTCTCAGGCCTCCGCTCCTCCCTGGACTTGGACTTGGCGCCGTGCGTGCCTCCGACTGAAATCCAGCACAGGATTTCAAAAGCGGCTGGGGTGGTTCCAAATAGGTCAACCTCAGCAAACATTCCACTCCGGGCTTTCCAGAAACCACACACCAGAGTATAAAAGTTTCCCTGGCCTCATTTTCTCTGCTGGCTTCTAACCGCACAACCAGATTTGCGAGCCTGGTAGAGGGGCCTTTGGGCTCCTGACGCTTGATTCCGTGTGTCCTGGGGATTTCTGCAGCTTGCTTCACTCAATGGCTTTGTTGAGGTTCTTGGGTTTTCTTCGCTTCCTCCTGTCTAGTTTTCCTTTGAGCTGAATTAATTGAGGTGTCTCTGTTCGGGGACAGAGGCGCGTGTATGCCAGGCAGGGAGCGGAGACCTGGACTTGGACAGTTGGAAGAAGGAGAGTCCCAGTGTCCACCTCCAGCCCCCAGAGGAGGAAGCAGAGTGTCCCTCCCACACAGCCAAGAGCAGCCAGCACGTCTGCTGCTGCCAGATCAGAGGGCACAAGGCTCCGTGAGGACAAACAACACTTCTCCCCCAAGGGCATCATGGCCACACCGCCTTCTGAGGCCTGGGTCAAAGGGAATAGGTTGTGAGTCTGAACCACACCCTTCTGCCTGCTTCTGTCCTGTAGCTGTAAAAGTACACCCAAGATTGCCACTTGGGAGACAGGGACAAGGGCCTCTACCAAGTTCACTTTACTGGTATATAAATAATTTCACCCTGTCCCACCAACCCCGTGGCACACACACTAGCGATGCCTTTACAATTCTAGGCGCCATTACAAACACGGAGTGGGTGAAGCCAGGGATAGAGGGGCATGCCTGTAATCCAACACTACAACTTCCAGTCCAGCCTGGGCTACATAGTGAGTTAAAGGTCAGCGCGAGCTCCACAGCAAGACCCTGCCTCAGGAAATACCTAGTGAACGCCAGGAGGAAGCAGAGTTGTTTAAGCAAGTCACGTAGTTTCACTTTAATTTTTAGTCACTTTTTGTTCAATACGGCAAGGTCCAAACCTGCACCCTCTCGCTGTGGCCTCCCCTTGCTAACCTGCGCTGGCAGGGAAGAAGGAAGAGCTAAGCATGCCCTGAAGGAGGGGGGCAGTGTCCAGGCCAGAGGACAGTGTCCAGTGTCGTGGCTGAAATGAGTACTTTGTTGAAGAAGATGGCCCCGCCCACTGCACGTGCAGAAAGTCTCTTTCCCTTTGGCATTCCAAACCCAAGCTCCAGTCTACGGCCGGCCACCCTGCACGCACCCGATCTCGTCCAAACCCAAACTCAAGTGTGTTCGAGGCTTACAACAGCCTAGACTTTGGAAGCGTCTTCTTCCCTGAGGAAAGTCCCGCATTGCTTACCTCGCTGCTTCCCAGACACCTATCACTTTTGTTCCCTTTTCCAAAGAAAGTGCAAGAAAGTTGTCCTTGCCCTTTCACACTAGTTGTGTGTTTTCCTGTAGCTGTTACGACCGCTTGCCACCAGCAGGCCATCTCTGTCATGTGTCATCATTACACTTGCTTATCTGATGGCCGAGATCTTAGTGGCGGACCAGGCTCAGCGCCACTGTCTCAGCATCTTCTGCTCTGATATCAACTAATGGTCACTGTTACGGTCTCTGATTCTTCCTTTTTTCTGGCCCTGTTTGGAGCAAGTTCATTCCCAGTGGAGATCTCTCTGCTGCTGCAGTCATCTCCTGTCCTTTCAGGACTGACTGGGGCTCATCTTTGTCAGGGGCAGATTGGGAAGCCAGCCTCTCGTGTGCGTCTGCAATGAAGTGGTCATTAGTCATTCTGGGGCTCCGGAGAAGCTTAGGATTCCTGTGTGTGTCTGGATTTAGAAAAGTTCAGGACTTGAAAATCTGTGGGGAATTGTAATACAGAGACCCAAACCTGCCCGTCATTGCTTGATATCTAGCTGTCCCCACAAAACCTCATGCACACAAGTTGAGGAGTTTCAAAGGCAGCTAGATCAGGGTGTGTGAATGTAGATTAAGGATGTAGATAGTGGGAGCCCCACTCATGGCTGGGCTATATACCCTGGATGGAGTATAAATAGACAGAAAGAAGGCAGGCGTGCTGCTGCTGCTGCCTTCTCCCTCCCTGGCCTGGCCTGTGTCCCCTCTGCCATGCCACCGGCCTTGGAGCCAGCGGACCATGGGCTGAAACCTCTACAAACTATGAGCGGAGAAAACCTTTCCTCCCTTATCTCTGGGTGTCGGGTAGTTTGTCTCCGCAACAAGGAAAGTAACAAAGCCACTGCCCTTGTCCACACGGGAGCCCACAACAAACACACTGTGTCCCCAGCAGATGGGGATCACAGGATGCAGGCCCCACAGCTGCTCTGTGCCGGCTTCCTCCTGACCAGGGTTTGGGCATGTGTAGGGCAGAGAGGCAGCAGTACCAGGGATCCCAGAACAATGCTCTGCAGTTGAACCAACTCATGCCACACAAGAGCACTGGCTGCTTTGGGGTTCCAAGCTCGAGGGCCAGAAGGGTCTTTTTGAGATGAGCCTCATGCTGTGTCCAGGATGCAAGATGGAGGTGTTCTGAAGGAACACTGAACAGGCACACGGGGAAGGGGGGAACCTGCTGTGTGCAGCCTGATGCTCAGGCAGCCCCACCCCCACCCCCACCCATCACAGGAAGGGGATCTGTTTAGCTCTTAGCAAGAGTCAGACCAACTTTGAGTAAGAAGACTCCATGAGTGTGGCCAGCAAGACTCCCCTGCAGGTGGAAAGGTCAGGGGCAGCCAGGGGTCGGAGCCAACATCTGCACCTGCTGCATTCATTGGTGAATCATTCAGAGAGGCCAAGGACACCAGGAGCAGTGAGCTGTATGCATTTTTCTGTTATTTAAACTGAGACTACTAATTGAATACTTAATTAGTGGTTTTGAACTATCTGGGGATGCAAAGTGGCAGAGTTACTCTAAGTGCTAAATAGGACGATGGAGTCCCAGAGGCATCTGCCCCGTGCCATGGACTTGGGAATGTGCCCAACACTCCCGCCAAGTTAATGTCCTTTCAGATGCACCTGGCCAAATGCTCAGCGTGACTTCCTCCCCTCGATTCTCCCGGGCTTTCCCCTTGGCCTCAGTTAGAACAACCCTCTGGTTTACAGTGTCACCCCTGCCAGCCCTCAGATGTTTTGAGTTCTTGGTGGGCAAGCTCACTGGAAGAGAAGCCGCACACTTGGGGGCCCGTCTGTGAGACATCCAGCTGATCAAGTGCAGACTTCAGGCAGTAATGAGACTCCCCTTCCGCAACCCATGTCCAGGGCCTTTGAAGTTCTAAAACAAGCAATAAAATGACATTGGGAGGCAGCCAGCTGAGTACACTGTGGAAAACATCCACTTAGTGACCACATCCACCTCTCTGTGCCCCTCAAGAAGGAAGAGGAGGGAGCCCTGGGCAGGCGTTTTCCACCTGATCATCTTCGTCCTGACCTACGAATTGGGAGGAAGCCCCGAAGTAACAGCGCAGGAAGGTGGTGGCTGAGGCATTGTGCCAGCGAGGTGCAGAGACAGTCCAAGCCTTTCTCTCAAATTTTCACAGTCCTCAAAAGTTTGCTTGGAAGGTCTTGATATTCTGGAAATGTCAGGAGACTTTTATTAGATCATTTTCTGGCTTGGGGATGTCTCTTAGAGTTAAGCAGAGAGTATTTCACATCTGAGAAATTTTTAAATGGCTTTTCTTATGACATAGATGTTCACATCTGCAGACACTTCCCTAATGTGGAATTGTTTTCCTTCTCCTTTATAAATGTCTTGGCTAACCCTACAGATTAATCTACCACAGTGTGAGCCAACTTAGGACAGATGTAAACACTCTAGAGACCACTATTTTTTTATTTTATGCATTTTATGTTCATGTTTGGAAACGTTTATTGGTATTTGTGCTAAAAAATTCAGAGAATATGTGTGGCCCAGTGAATTCAGCAGAGAGAGGACCACATTATGGGATCCTTTTGGGACCTGTAAATGTATAAAGTGAAAAAGATCTGAAAGCTGAAATACAAAGACACTCATGCAGATTTTATCTTGTAATGCATTTAGTTTTCTGATGCTCCAGCTTGGAAAACATAATTGCGTTTAAATCTGCAAGTTGAGAGCACATAGGTTACATAGTCCATGGGGTTCTGAGAGGTGCCCAAGTCCTAGCATGATCAGAACCTTTCTAAAAATGACATAAGACTTTTGTAGGCCCCTATCTGTTAAGTCATCTCAATGCAAGTGCTGGGTAAATAGTCACTGTACTGTGTTTTTCAGGAATTAATGACAAGAAAAACATCTGCATGGATTCTTTTTTAAAAAGTATTTCCCATCTGCACTTGGTGGCACCTGCAGATTCAGAGCTCTTGGAAACAAAGGGCTACTATAAGAACCACATTTTAAAGAGAAAAGGTCGTATAGGCTCCGTTCTGGAGATCCAACACTGGCTGCAGCTGGATGGGCTGCAGAGGTTTGGAAAATGCTATGCTTGGGCCTTGGCCCTGAGTTTCTGACTGGCCAAGTGAGGTGGGCATAGGTGGCCTGGGCAGAAGTCCTGAGGGATAGGTAGTCAGGCCAGTGGATTCTGTACATGTGCAAAATTGGCTTTTCTCATACTTGTCAAGTTCTTTTTCTCACCAACTAAGTTCCACTTAAAGATAACAGAATTTTCCTGCCCCCACAGGAAACCAGTTCTCCATAGTCACTGTGTTCCTGTTTCATTATTTCTACTCTGCCAGACATTCTCTGGGCTTTAGTTTCCTCATGTCTAACATGTGGGTCATCAAGTCTTCCCAGACTTGTGAGGAAAAATAAGAAGTCACGTGGGGACAGATTTGTCTCCTGTGTGATGTGGGGACACCATGTATCTCTAGGGATGACCCTGGGTGTTAGCCAAGATCCTATCACTAACAAAATACCTCTCACAATCGACTTAAAAAGATAAAAAGGTTTGCTTTGGCTGACAGTGACATCCATCCATTGTCTGTCACTGGGGACTTGAAGGCCACATGTGGCAGAGACCACATGGTAGAAAAATGTTTTTACCTCGTGGCTGGGGTGAAAGAGCAAGAGACATGAGGGTGCAGTAAGACATGGACCCAAGGCCTTAAACACCCCCAACCCTGGTCCAGCATTAGATGTTTCCAACACTCTCCTGTAACACCAAGCCAGAAACTAAGCCTTCAGCAGCCAGGCCTCGGGGACGTGATTCCTTTTGTCACTGCTTGTTTTGTTTGGTTTTGTTTTGTGGCAACGTCTTACTGTGCAGTTCAGGATGGTCTCACTATCCCAGACTGGTCTTGAACTTGTGACACTCCCCCGCCTCAGCCTCCTGAGTGCCAGGATTACAGATGTGCACCATCATGCCTAGTAGGGACATTTTGTGTCCAAGTGATACCACCCTGAATCCTGAGGCCACTTTCTCAGCGGCCCAGCCCTTTATCAACCTGGGCTTGGGAAGCTAGATTTCAGGATAGAAGCCCCAGAGCCCAAGCCAGAGCCAGGGGCCAGCGGCCAGGGGTCAGGGATTCTGTGCCAGGACTATGTCCCTGGTACCCTTGCATCCCAAACACTATCTGACTGTGGGGTCAACCTTAGAGCAGCAATGCAGGTGAGCATTCAGGCCCTTCCTGCAGAGGGCACTGTTCACTCACCCTGCAGAATACTCACTGCTTCGGGAGGGAGGCCAGAGGGAGGTTGGAGGGCTGCTGGGGAGAGGCCATGCCATGACCTGCATTGACCTCACTCCTGCTCTGACTCTTGCAAGCTACTAGGCCTTGTGCAAGTGATTTCACCACCCTGTGCCTGTGTTTCCTAAGCTATGCAATGGGGATGACAGAAAAACCTACCTCATCTGCCTGTTGTAAAAATAAGATCAGTCACTATACAAAACAGGATTTTAAAAATGCAATAAATGTTTACATTTAAAATTTTTTTCACATTATCATGAACCCTCCTCAGAATATCCCCCTTCAGTTCAAACACACTGATATTGCTGATCTCGGCATGTTCTAAAGGAGCCCTGGAGTCCCCCTTCCTGAGTATCTTTACCTGTGCTCCTGTGGCTGCCTCGATGTCCTGAAGGGATTCAAAACTTTGGCCTTTCACACTTATTCTGACTCTGGGGAAGAGCCAGGACTCAACCTGGTGCCTGACGCAGTGAATGAGGTGGTAAGAACACAGCGTCAGGTTTTTACAGCCCACCTTTCTGTTGATGGCACTCGGCATCAGCACTCATTGCATTTTTTTTTGTCACAGCTCGTGAAAACAAAGAAGACTCCAGAGCTGCTTTGGGAAGTGGCAGGAACCAAGGGATAAGTGTTTCAAACCAAGGGAGAGTCTTATCAGGGAGATTCATTGCAATGTGCCTGCACTGTAGTAAATATTATTAGAAGTCTGAACATTCACCATGCATTTTGATCGCACAGTGCACTGAGGCCCTGGAAGCTATGCCTGGCACGTTACCTGGAGAGGAGGTGACGGCTGCCATCGCTAGCCAAGTCTAACCCGTGTGCCCTCCCTGCAGTGCCTAGCCCCTCCTGCAATGGCTTTGATGGCGCCCTTTCAAGACCTTGCCAGGTGCCACTGGGAGAGGAGGTCTGCTTCATCGCCACCGTCCGGCTGGCGACACCACAGTTCTTGAAGGTGGGTCCCCTGCGTGGGAGTCTTGCCTGGAGTCATGTGGTAGAAAATTAAATTGTGAGCAAGTTGTCTGTAAAATCTAAAATGTTCATCTTCTGCACTGGTCACACCCTCCCTGTCCTGTACGTGGGTTTTATCTAAGGCCAGTTTGGCCTGCAGAGATGCTGGTGGCCAATGCTCTGTGTCTCCCCACTCCTGGCACTGGTCCTGACACCATTCAGAGCCAGCATAAGTGAGCACTGAGTGCCGAAAAGCAGCATTTTGAATCTTCCCTAGTTTGCGATTGATTCATCTCTGGCATGAGTGTAGATAGAGCTAAGTGAGTGACTCATGTCCGTTTCTGTGCCACATTTTCAGAAAACTGGTGTGTCATTCTGGTTCCTGGGTGTCCCCCCAGCTTAGGAAATAAATTTAGCATCAGCTAATACCGAAATTAGCCACAGGTAATCAGTTTCAGTCCTCACACCTGAAACTGGCTGAGCAGAATTTTAGGAAGCACCACCATGTGCTCCCCTCCTTTTGTACTAATCTGGGGTGAGCATCTGGCACCGCAACTGACATTGTTTCCCCCCTTCCAATACAGGAAATGTGCATCGTTGATGAACCTCTAGAGGAATTCACTTCAAGGCATAGCTTGGAATGGAAATTTTTATTTCTGGATCACAGGTTTGTGAAAAGAAAAACATATTTGGGTTGGGTCCTTTTCAAGTGCTGTTTCCAGGAGCCAGGCTTTTCTTAGGAGGAGAGTCCAGCCCAGCCAGTGTCAGAGAAGGATGTCCTGCTGTAGGAGCCACGTCCCCAGCACAGGGGAGACGATTTCCCTTCCGGTGTCTCCCGTATTGTGCACAGGTTCTGTGCTCAGGGCCACAGCCAGGGGCATCTTTGGGGTGACACACACACACACACACACACACACACACACTTGGGCCTCTCCAGTTCCCACAGAGGCAAAGCAGATGGGAAGAGAAATCCCTCCCGATTTCTTCCAGCCCCCGTTCATCCTCTAGCTTCATCCTTTTTCTTCCTTTGATACTGTTATTCACAGACACTGAGCTGGAGGTCTCCCCTCCTAACCCTTTTTAACTGTTCATTGCCCTTGGCCAAGGGCTGGCCCAGTCAATACCTGTTCGTATTCACTCAGCAGAAAGAAGTTTGCTTGTTACTCAGGCCAGTCAATGGCGCGTCTCAATGCCAGACTAAGTGGAGCCCTTTGAAAACGGAGTCTCAAGGGTCTGATCATTGAGACACGTTTCTACCCCTGGTTCTTGGGATATGAGGCCCCGTGTGTGTGGCAGCCAGTACAGCTGTCCCCTGTGTGTGGCCAGCATGGCGAGCTGCTGGGACTCCACGTGATGACCCCTCTGCCTCCTGCAGAGCCCCTCCGATCATAGGATACCTGCCCTTCGAAGTGCTGGGCACCTCGGGCTACGACTACTACCACATCGATGACCTGGAGCTCCTGGCCAGGTGCCACCAGCACTGTGAGTACTGCTCACCCCATGCAGGCACCAGGACAGCCTAGGGCTTCCCAGGGCTGGGCAGCCAGCTCTGGGCCACCCGGAGTCTGCTCCTCGCCTGGCTTCCTCTCGGACTAGGGGGCATAGCTTTCTCTGGAGGGCAGTACTCTGGGCACGTGGTCGTGCCTGCACTCACGCCCTATCTTGACCCAGGATGGACTTTGCCCAGCCCCAGCCCCTTCCTAGTGTCGTCCACACAGGCATCCCAAATCCTAATGAGAAACTGTGGCCCAGCCAGGAATAGCTTTTTAAAGCTGTATGAGACATTTTAAAGGACACGATGCTGAATTTGTGTGCCTGCTCCTCAGCCAGCAGGTAGGTCAGGGGCACCGAGTGCAGGCCTGATGCTGAGCTTCTTTGTGAGTGCCACACTCTCACACGATGGCATCCATAGTTCTGAGTTTCCCACCCAAGGCTTCTGCTTTGCATTAGGCAATGCTGATGAACACAGCTGGCATCTTGCCACAGTCGCCTCTGCTGGGAAATCCAGAAACAGGTGGCTTTGTAGGTGCACAGGATGTTGGCACTCCGGGGAACGACTGGCAGAAGAGCCTGTCACAAAAAAGAGGACATGCCGGCAAACGTGGGCTTAGGGGTCACAACGTGGAGGAGTAAAAATGTCACACTTCTCCATTTCTTACTTGAAAGAGGAGTCAAAAATTAAACACTCAAGGCTGGGCATGGTAGCACACTCCTATGGTCCCAGCCCTGGAAGGCTGAGGCAGGAGGATCTCCATGAGTTCAAGGTCAGTCTGCACTACATAGTGAGATCCTGAAAAAAAAAATTAACCACTCAGAGCCACAGGCATGATGCTGTGCCCCTATGATCCCAGTGTGAGGGGGACTGAGGCAGAAAGATCACCATAAATTTGAGACCAGCCTGCACTATACAGTGAGTTCAAGGCCAGCCTGAAATACTTAAGCCAGGCTGTGTCCAAAAAAATGTTTTTTTAAACAAAAAGCTGTGTTTTTAGTGCCAGCTCTTAGCTCTGAGCGGAACATGTCTGCTTGCATTGGCCTCTGGGTCCTCCCCATGAATGAATGGACCCTGGTAGATGCCATGTTTCCAGGGCCCCTTAGGCTCTGTCTGCCTTTCCTGTCTGCTGTCCTTGCTGATGGAAAAATAGGCTGGAGATCTTTGGCTCAGGTGTCAAAATTTAAAACTTGCTGGGCGTGGTGATGCACACCTGTAATCCCAGCACCAGGGAGGCTAAGGCAGGAACAGCACCATGAGTTCAAGATCAGCCTGGGTTACATAGTGAGCTCAAGACCAGCCTGAACTATATAGTGAGACCCTGTCTCAAAACAAACAAAGAATTTAAAGCTCATCCTGGAGATCTTAAGCCCTTCCTCCGAAGCGTGATCTGGGGATCAGCTGCATAGACACCAGGCCCCCTCTACCAGGCCTGGAGTCAGATTACCCACAGCCAGGAGATGCTGTGTGACTCATGCATGTTCATTTTGAAAAATGTAAATTGCTTTAAACCTGTGGCACATCAGATTCTTAACAGAACAGAGCCTCTCGAACCGAAGAATGGCGCATGGGGTAAAACCTCAGAGGAGCCGCCCAAGCAGGGCAGCTGGGCATCTCAGGGCACAGCAGAGGGGCCTGAGCCTCTTCACTGTGTAGCCTGTAGACTGAGTCACACGGTAGCCAGCTCAGCAGGTGCTCAGTCCCTGCTGATCTGAGTCTCAGGTCCAGATGCCCCTCCTCTGAGCTCCACCCACCTGCACAGCAGCAGGAGGAGCTCTAAGCAAACTGGCCCTCTGTAATTATACCACTAGCTCGAACATCTGTACACAGCTGCCTTTTTATTTCAATTTGAATCTTTACTGGTACATTATATATACACATCATAATTACACTCAACATTGAAAACTTGTACCAGCATATGACATGACTTAATTCTCATCTTTCCCCTTCCCCTACCCACCCTACAATCCCCCCATCCCTATATGCACAAGCTTTGTTTCCTTTTTTTTAACTGTCAAAAATCTTTT
Organism: Thryonomys swinderianus; assembly: GCA_004025085.1. NCBI lineage: Eukaryota > Metazoa > Chordata > Mammalia > Rodentia > Thryonomyidae > Thryonomys > Thryonomys swinderianus. Next base: position 51,308 of record PVIC010003718.1, on the reverse strand, counting down.
TCTTGGGCCGGAGATTTAGCTCAATGGTTCTGACACCTGCCTTGCAAGTGAAAGGTCCTGAGTTCAATCCCAGTAACTACATACAATGCTGGCCATGGTGACTCATGCCCACCAGCAATCAATACCACATACCACAGTGCCAGGCATGGTGGCTCACACCTGTAATCCCAGCACTCAGGAGGTAGAGACAGGAGAATTGCTGAGTTCAAGGCTTGCCTGGGCTACATAGTGAGCTCAGTGCCAGCCTGAACTACAAAGTGAGACCCTGTCTCAAAAAAAAAATTTTTTTTTCTTTCCCCTCATTACTTACCCCTAAACCCCATTTCCTTTTGAATATTTACTATTTCACAATATCTATCATGCATTCTAGAACTCATTTACATCTTCAGTTTCTTATAACAGAAAAAAAGATACGATATTTGCACATCTGTGACCTATTCATTTCACTTATGACTATGTCCTTAAGGTACATCCATTTGTGTATAAATGACTCAAAATTATCATTTTTACTGCAGAGTAATACTCCATTTTATTACAAAAAAACACATCTTCTTTATCCAGTCTAGAGTTGATGGGCATTTGGGTTGTTTCCAAGACTGAGCTATCACAAACTGAGCTGCTATAAACATAGGTGCACATATGTTGCTGTGATATGAATCTTTTAATTCTTTCATGTATAGCTACCTTTGACAGATGGTCTCAGAGCTGAGCCCTTAAAAAAGTCCTGGATGGCCCTTCTTTTACTGGGTGGGGCGTAGGGGAAGTGTGCTTGACCACACGCCAGCCCTGGGTTCAGGCCCAGTCACAGAAAAGAAGCATCCACGTTCACCGTTGCCTTGCTGGTCACCCAACAGCACTCAAACAGGGCAATGGCCGTCCTGGGCATGGCCTTTTCCAACTCGGCCTCAGCCACAACCGTGGGGCGGGTCCCTTTGCGTGAACACTGTCACAGGTGCGATCCATGTTCACCACCTGCAGTGATGCAGTTCGGCAAGGGAAAGTCATGCTGCTACCGGTTCCTCACCAAGGGCCAGCAGTGGATCTGGCTGCAGACACACTACTACATCACCTACCACCAGTGGAACTCCAAGCCTGAGTTCATCGTGTGCACACACTCCGTGGTCAGGTAGGGAGGGGTCGGCAGCCCTTTGGGGCCCTGTTGAGGGGCCAGCCCAGAGCCCGGAGCCCATGCTCCCCAGAGCCTGTTCAACCAGGGCGAAGGGTTCTTTGGAGTTCTCCATCAGGCCCCTTTGAAGGCCTTGTGAACTCTCTCAGGCTGTCAGGATATTACTTAGTAAGTTCCTGCTTCCCTGACCTACTTACATATTTTTCCCTTGTCTCTCTCCTCCCCCAACTTTCCCTGTCAGTGTTTAGAGAAGAAAATTAAAACACCGCCTCTGAATAACTCAGACACATACTCCCTTTGTTCCTCACACTGTTCAGGCCCTTGCTGGCCACCGAGGGGGGGTGTAGAGAGGACACCGGGCAGCTCCTGGATCAGGTCCCCATGCTCCCCGGTGGCCAGGAGGGCTGGGAAGGGGCCACACACCCAGCATCGTGTTGTGGCTTCCTGGTGGGGTACGAGTCCAGGAGGTGAAGGAGGAAAGTCATTCTCCCTCCACCCTGTGACAGGCATTAGGAACATAAAGCAGCTGGTTTCAAAAAGAGCCTTTGAGGGCCTGGGACGCAGCTCGGGGATCCCACGCCTGCCTGGCAAGCACAAGGTCCTGAGTTTGATTTCCGGTATTTGAAAAAAAAAAAAAGGAAAAGAGGCTTTAAGGAAAACAAAGGGTAGAGGGATGTGGGTCATAGATAGCTACCCTCTGTGTCCTCCCACTTTCACAGCCGTCGATTAGGAATATTTGTACTGAACCCGTAGGATGTTTTTTTCTGACCACTCTCCCTGAAGTGCACCAACCGTGTGCATAATGTGTGTGCACCGTCCATCTCCTCTTAGGATCACAAGTCACGCAGTGATTCCAGTGTGCAGGGCATGTGGGCCGGGCACACATTACTGTTCTCAGCAGGGCCGTGAGCCCTGTGCACCTCAGCTCCACATTCTGTGCTCATGGCGAAGCCACACTCCAATTCCCAGACCCCTGGGGGACCTCAGAGCCCAGGGCTTGCAATTTGTGGCCCCAGCTCTCAGCCTAGGTACTCACCAGAGGTGTTGAACCCCCAGGGAAGCCTGGGGCTCCCTCCCCTCAGACATTCAGATCTCAGAGAGTAATGCCTTCAAGATGCCCAAGGGAGCTGAGGTCAAAGCCCCTCAGGGAGTAGTTCCCTGGGTCTGGTGAGTTCTAGTTTTGTTTGAGAGAAACTTTTCGAGAATGTCTAATTATCTGAGGAGTTCGGTGTGCAGATTGAGCAGGTGTCAGAAACAGCTTTTACTTACATTAAGGCAGTTGCCTGAGCCACAGAGGAAACCGTGTTTTTAAAGACAATCATGTTTGAAGATTTCAGGGCAGGGGGTTAGAGCAGTAGAGGGGAGGAGAATACAAATGTGCCGGAAATGGGGACATTCAGTGTGTTACCTGAGGACCCAGGGGGGAATCAGCAGGAAGGAGTGTCCTCATTTGAACAAGGCAGCATCCAGTCCCCCATCCAGGAAGAGGGTGGCATAGGAGGTTCTCTGCCTGGTCTGACTGTCACCCTGCAGTGTGCTCTCTGGTGTCCTGAACAGTTACGCCGATGTCCGTGTGGAGAGGAGACAGGAGCTGGCTTTGGAAGACCCGCCCCCCGAGGTCTTGCGCCCTGCTGTGCTCAAGGTGAGCGCACCCTGCTCAGTGGGTACGGCCAGAGATCAGCTGGGCAGAGCCTAACATGAGTTGTTCCTATAAAAAGCACTCACCTGTCATCGCAGCACCCTGTGAGGCTGAGGCAAGAGTTGGAGCCCAGCCTGGAGTAGTTTAGCAAGACCTTATCTCAAACTAAGCAAAAAAAAAAAAAAAAAAAAATTGAAAGGACTGGGATGGGGCTGCACATGCAGCCCAGGGGTAGAATGTTTCATAGTATAAGCAAGGCCCTGAGGTTCCACCTCTAGTTCCACCAAAAAAGATAGAAAAAGGACTGGAATCTATTCACTGTGAAGGCCCCGAGTTCATTCCCCAGTATCACACACCAAACATACACACATTTCAAATCCATACCTACCTAGAGAAAAAAAAAAAATCTCAGGACCAGAAAAGTATCTCAGTGGTGCCGCAACTGCCTAGAAAGTGCAAAGTCCTGAGTTCAATCCGCAGTACTGCAAAAAGAACTCTGTACATCAGGCATGGAGGCTGAGGCAGGAGGATCACAAGTTGCAGCCCAGCCTGAACAGCTTAGTGACATAGCAAGATCTCATCCTAAAAAAAAAAAAAACTAAAACTAAAAGGACCAGAGATGAAGCTTAGTGCAAAGACCCTGAGTTCAAATCCCAGTATATCAAAAAAGAAGGAAGACCAGAATGAGAGGGCATCCTTGTGTGCAGAGCCTGGCAGGCTTCCAGCGGCATGGTGTGTGTGACTCACCTGCACACGGATGGGACTTTCCTGTGTCAGAGGGGAATGGAGCACCTCTGGGAGGCACTGGGTCTGACAGGTGCACTACCCATTGGGAAGTCCTTCCCGGGCCCTCCAGAGCCCTAGCCTCACAAGATGTCTTCTCACAGACAGGTGCACAGACCTACACACACGCGGTCTTGCACGCCAGGCTAGAAAGCCCTTGGAAGGTAAAAGCACTGGGATGCTGCTTCCTACACTCCCTACTGGCTCTTTAACTTCAAATCCCTTGCTACCTGGCAGCTGTGTAAGACAGCTCCACGGCTTGGATGTGACGTGATGACAAGGAGGCTGTGAAAGTGTCGGGCTCATGGGCACATCCCAGGTCAAGACACACACAGCTCACACATGGTCCTGGGCCAGGGTCCGCAGGGCAGCACCATCTGAGGACTTTGTCCCTGAGCAACCGAGTCACACCTACCATTTCTGGTGGCACATCCGGGTACTTTCTGTCACTCTGATTTTTAGTATATGTGCTGCCGAAGCGAGCACTGTCACTCTGATTTTTGTGCAGAGGCCTGTGTCAGTTACTCCAGCCCTTGCATGTACATGTGCACATACGTGTGCACACACACATCCCTGGCACCCATCCTCTCTGGAGCCTTGTCTGGAAAGACATAACTGTCGTGTGGTCTCACACACAAGGTCCATCCCTGAGACCAGTGGTTTCGACTGGCCTGCTGACAGCCCAGTGCTGCTGGCATCCCCACCCCCACCCCAGGTGGGGACAGGGCTCAGGAGAGTCGCCACTGAAAGGGTGATCAGAGCCGTGTCCATGCACCACAGACCCCAAGTCATGGATGAAAGGAATGTCATCACGTGGGGCCGGACGCCATAGGTGTTTCAGCCTGAGGTCTCCTGGGGACCAGTTACAAGCCACAAGTCAAAAACTAGGAGCCAGGCGTGGTGGCTCATGCCTGTCATCCCAGCACTCGGGAGGCGGAGACAGGAGGGTTGCTGAGTTCCAGGCTTGCCAGGGCTACATAGTGAGCTCAGAGCCAGTCTGAACTACAAAGCGAGACCCTGTCTCAAGAAAAAAAAAAAAAAAAAAGCTAGGAGACCCACTTTCCCCTCAGGGGTCACTTGAGCTTCAGAGACCCCTGGTGTCCCCAGAAGTGGTGTGAAAAAAGCCAAAATTTTGGGTGGTGATTATAAGGAAAAAGTAAAATGTAAAGTCAATTGGGAAAATCTGAAAGATCAAAATCGAAGGTAAGAAAGTAAAACATAAGATGCCCAAGGGCTGGAAGCACCTCATTGCCAGTTAGGGGGTCTAGAATTGTCCTCAGAGGGCTGCGGGTTCATCTAAACAGCTTCCACACTGTCCTGGGTGTTTGGAGAGAAAGCCGCGTTGCTATCCTGAGCTGGATGCTGGAAGTGGACTTTGTTTGCATGTGTTTCAGGACAAGGGCTCCAGCCTGGACTCCCAGCAGCACTTTACCACGCTGGACACTGGTGCCCCCGGGGTGAATGCCAGCCCTTCGCCGTCCGTGTCCTCAAGGAGTTCCCACAAATCCACACACACGGCCGTGTCGGAGCCTGCCTGTGAGTAGGTCCTGGGAGGCCAGTCGGGAGCCAGAGCCCCTGTGCTGCAACCACCGTTTCCTCGAATCCCTCCCCACTGCTGCCTGGGATCCTCCCACACTGGGGCATCCCCCTCGGGGCCACTTTCAGGGTTGCTGGGGGGTGTTTATCGCCAGGTGGTTGGACCAAGTGGCCCAAATGAGGTCTGGGGCCCCTGCGGCACCTCTACCTGCCTCATCCTTGTCCTCAAGGTCCACCCCGGCACTGGCGTCCCACCTGCAGTCACAGACCCCACCTGCTCAGACAATAGGCAAAGTTTGCGTGTGTCAGGAGGGTCACTCTGCTTTCTTCCAGCCACTCCCACCAAACTGATGGCTGAGGCCAGTACCACGGCTCTGCCACGACCAGCCACCCTGTCCCAGGACTTACCAGTGCCCAGGCTCACCCAGGCGACCACGATGCCAGTACGCAGGGGACCCGAACTGCTTGGCAGGGCATGTGCCAGCGTGGTATAGGCTCCAGCTGCTCCTTCTGCCCTGGGGGAAAGGACCGGAGGGCGGATGGGAGGTGAAATTGAGTCACTTGTTTGGCAACTAGAGTTAAACATATTTGTAACAAAATTGACATGGTTGTCTACAGAACACACAGTCCGAGTGGACTTTATCTACCAGAGGTAAAGCTCAGAATTTCAGACTGAGCCCCCGGCCCAGAGCCTGTGTGGGTTTTGGATCCCAGGGCCGCTACACTCAGCCCCGCTCTCTCCCAGGGGCCTCTGCCTTCCCCGGTGTCCTGTGACCTCCCACAGCAGCTCCTGCCACAGGCTGTTCTGCAGAGTCCGCCTGCCCCCATGGCACAGGTGGGTCTGGGTTTGGGAGGCAGTGTGGCCTCTAGGCAGGGCATGCATGTCCTCAGGATGCAGGCTGTGGGCACTGATGTGGGCCCCAGAGGGCCCTGTCATGGGAGAAACTCCTGAGGAGCAGCAGGGCGAGTAGAGGAAGAAAGCACATCTGTTACCTGTTACCTGTCCTAGTCTGCCCTGCTAGGCCTGTGGGACAGGTGGTCACAAGATCCAGGGAATGGGTGGATCTTAGAAATTTATCACAACAAAAGACACTGCCTTTAGTCTCCCTCGAAATCCTCCCCTCACTCTGTATGCCTTCGTCCCATGGTTCTCGCTGCTCTCTGAAACAATCCAGGAAGTCCTCTTTCATGGGAGTCTTTATGAGGTGAGATCAAAAACATGGTGAATGCTGCTGCCCAGCAACATCCCACAGAAAAGCTCATAAAGACATGCGCTGTGTCCTCACCCATCTTATTCACTGGACCTGGCACCGTGTGACTTCTGGTTCTTTCCCAGGGTCAAAATGACCATGAAAGCCAGGCGTGGTGGCTCACACCTGTAATCCCAGCACTCGGGAGGCGGAGACAGGAGGATTGCTGAGTTCGAAGCTTGCCTGGACTACATAGTGAGCTCAGGGCCAGCCTGAACTACAAAGCGAGACCCTGTCTCAAAAAGAAAAAAAAAAAAGACCATGAAAAGATAACATTTTGAATGGATCCAGGACATCGAAGCAGCCACAACAATACAACTAAAGACAGCACCAGAGGAAGACTCCAGAGCTGCTTCAGACAGCACCAAGAGCCATGGGACAAATGGGTCACAGTGAGGGGAGTTTTGGTTTTTTTGATTTTTGCCAGGCAGGCCTAAGTAATCTTTATTCTGCAGAGGGACAATATATAATATATACATCTTTTTTTTAGCCTGGCAGCAAGTTTGTTTAATAGACAATAAGTAAACAGGTACAAAAACCTTATTTATGTAAAACTCCAACCTGGTGAGGGGAAGGTTTTGAAGGGATTTATGGCAATGTGCCTTTTTGTTGTTGTTTTGTTTTGCTGCTCTTTTTATTGAAGCAAAATATTTATTGGTACATTTTAGATACATATAATGGTCACATCTGTGATAGAGAATGTACATTTTTCTTTTTGTAGGGCTTCACCCTTCTTTTCAGCCTCACCTCACATGTATTAAAAGCTCTTTCCCCGTGCCTGTTTTTGCTGTCTTGGCCATCTCTGGTCATCTCTCTGCCACTCTTCCACATTGCCCTCTTGGTTGATGATGCTAAGATGAGACTCGGGATATGACAGGGACCAGAAATGCTATCAAAGTGTCACTTACAGTCTCCCACAGCCTAGGAGGGAAGGGGACTCAGACGCCCTGTCAGTCTTAGAAGTCTTTTGTCCATCCGGCTCAGTCAAGAACATCTGTCTGTGATCATAGCTCTCTAGGTCCTGCTCGCATCTGTGGGCCTCACAGACTTCAGGCAGGAAATGTGACCTGAGCCATCCCAGCTGAAGGACAGCTGGCTGGGGGCCCAGACCCCTGTGGAATAAGGGGACTGGAAAGGAAACAGCCAGGGCTGGTGGGACTAGTGGCAGAGAGACCTGCCTGCTGGGTTGAACTCGCTCTCTGATCTGTTGTCTTCCCTCTGCTGGGAAGTTCTCTGCACAGCTCAGCATGTTCCAGACTATTAAGGACCAGCTGGAGCAGCGGACGCGGGTCCTACAGGCCAACATCCGGTGGCAGCAGGAAGAGCTTCACAAGATCCAGGAGCAGCTGTGCCTGGTGCAGGACTCCAGCATGCAGGTGACGTCCTGTCCTGGGATGGCCCTCAGTCTCCTCCCCAGGCTCTGCCACGGGCAAAGTACAGAATAATTCCTACCCCAGCTCAGGTCACCCAGGAGGCCCCCATGACCTCATCCCTCACTCTATGTTGTGTGGTCATTCGTGTGTCTGACACGTGTCAGCTGGGTGCCAGGCTGTCCTGGGTCACAGGACAGCTCTACTCTTACAGCGCCCTGTCCTTGTGTGGGCTGTTGGCTCCAGACAGTAGCCATATGGTGGAGGGGTCTGGCAGAGAGAGCTGCTCACTTCATGGCAGACAGGAAGCAAAAAGTCAAGGGAGGAGCTGCAGAGGAAGAGAAACTCTTCCAGGTTAACCCCAAGTGACCACCTCTTCCAGCCAGGCCCTGCCTGGTTTCATATTACGTCCTTACCTTGGAGTCTCTCTACTGTGTGTGCTCTTTCCCACATAAAATTTTTTCTTCTTTCCTGAGCTGGTATCTGGAAAAAGACTTTCGTTTAATAATTAAATTCCTCTTCTATGGTACAGCTATGAGCCCCATATTCCAGATGCTTTCCAAAAGCACCACCCAGGACTTCTTGAGGCTCCTGGGGGCATCTAAAGAAACCATAACACCGTGACCTCTTCATGTCAGTTCTTGGAATCTTTCTGAAAAATTTTTTGCAGGGCGGAAAAACCTAAGGGATTACCTCTCTTTCAAGAACAGATTCTTTTTACCAAGTTTCACATACTCCAGCCCAGGACAGTTACATGCACAGCTGTGCCATAGGACCCAGCCCTTCAGCATAAACAACTTCTTCACTAACTGTGCTGTCTGAGAACAGCAGGCACTTAGGAGAAATGAAGCAGAAGTGACAGGATACTGTCCCTGCAGCTCTCCCATCCCTGCTACAGAGGCCCACTCCACCTGGCCACCATTTTCCCAAAGCTGAGGAGCCCCATGGCTGGAGAGTCCTCTTTGTGCCATCTGCTTCCCAAGGTCTCCTGCTGCTATGCCTGGTGGTGAGGGCAGGGGAGACATTGGCTGCTCCCTCCCACCCTGTGTCCACACACACACACACACACACACACACACACACACACACACACACACACACACACCCCAGCACCTACCCCAGCTGATTACACTTGAGTCCTGCTGCTCCCTGCCCCACCTCGGTGTCACCCAAATGATGAGGCCACAGAAGAGAAACGGGGATCAAGCTGCTACATTAATAAAAAGCTGCCTTTCGCTTACCCCATCCCCACTGTAATGTTTTACCCAGGGTGAAATTGGAACCTCAAACTTGCCCAACTAAATTCCTGTAATGAGATTTTTATACTCCAAGGGCAGGGAAAGTGAGCAGGAAACTGCTGAATGTCAGGTGGGCCCAAGGACATCCTCCTAGGGCCTGGGCTCCGGCTGCCTCGTGCTTTTCTCAAAGCAGGACTTTAAAATAACACAGGGCCAGAGTCGCTGCCCTGATTCCCTGCTGTAGAGAATGGTGTTGTCAGTGCACTGCACCTGCCATTAAGATCGAGTTCTATGGGGGAAACAGGGCCTCAGGCCCCTTACTGCATCCTTCCCCTCGGGGGCCCTACCTTCCCCACGGTGGTTCCTTTGTCCTTACCTTGGCAGTACAATTTTCTAAAGTACATGGAAATCCAGAGAGGGTCAACCAGAGAACATTTCCTCCACTGTCTGCCTTCTTGTTTATTCACAAGACTTAAGGAAACAATTGTACAACACCTAAGACTTAAGGAAACAATTGTACAACACCTAACAAAATGTGGCAAACAGGAAAAAAAAAAAAAAAAACCTATGTGCTTTAAGTGAAAAGAATCAGCAAGTAAAACTCCCAGCTCCCCACCCCAGGAGTGGGGAGAGGTGGAACAGGGTGAGGAATGTTACCTGACAGTGCCACATTAGCACGTGCGACCTCATGGTGATGTGGCCTACTTGTGTGCCTCTGGCATGCCTCAGAATGATAAGAATTCATAGAAGGGAGCAGATAAGAAAAGTCAGAAGTCACAAGTGAGTGTAGGATTGATTTGTTTTGAATATTAGGGATGCTTTTCCTGTGATAACTTTTCCTCCTTGAATTAGGGAACTAGGTTGTATTTTGTTTTTATGTATTTTCTATAAAACTGATTCCAAAACTCTTTTAAAAGTCATCTTCATAAGCCATAAAATTCTGCTTTATTAGGCTAGATGTGATAGCACATGACTGCAATCCCAGTACATGGGAGGCTGAGGCAGGAGGATCACTGAGTTCAAGGCCTGTCTGGATGAGAGAGTGAACTACACAGCCTGAACTACACAGTGAGACCCCATCTTGAAAAAAT